>CM051269.1:34987995-35052995 GCA_027921565.1 Artemia sinica | reverse complement strand
TATATATATATATTATATATATATATATATATATATATATATATATATATATATATATATATATTATATATATATATATATATATATATATATATATATATATATATATATATATATATATATATATAATATATATATTATATATATATATATATATATATATATATATATATATATATATATATATATATATATATATATATATATATAATAAACTGGTGCAGTCAGTTTAAAAATGGTATTGGGCTTTTTCTAAAAAGGGAATTTCCAATACATGAAAATCCTATAATGGAAGAAGTGTATTTGTATGTTATTTCCTTGAATCGGATATCACATTTCCGCTTACATAACTTTTGTCGTGTCTTTTTTTTTTGTAAAACTTGTTTGTTTTTTCATTCTAAATTCACTTATTAGTTGTGGCTGTTTAAGAAAAACATTTTTACTTTTTTTACGTCTCCGCACTTCTTTTTAAACTTTACTAGAAACTTTCCTACAATTAATCCATAATAAAACTATCTAAAATAGAAATAAACAAATGGTGATTAAGAAAACATTTTCTATTCTTTTTGCGCTTAAAATGAATCGCTATTTTTTGAAGTCCCTAAAATCTGCCTATATAATTTATGCTTGTTTTTTAATTATTATGTTATTATTATTGATTGCTTTCTAAATGCGTCAGGTTTTTGGCCAAAAAACCGCCGTGGCACAGAAATTCCAGTAGAAGACAAGACTTAGAAGAGGGTAACCCAATCCTAGCATACCATGTAATCAAACGTCTGACTATCGACTTGAATACGCTGGAACAGAATTTAGAAAAGAATGACTGGAAAGGTATCTTTCATGAATTGATGGTTAGGGATGTAAAATATTCGTTGCAATTGCAGGAGAGGGGGGGGCGGGAGAGCTGTTGGTGTAGCAAAATATTCACCGTTTGAAACAATGCCGTTAAACTCAATCTTTTGAAGGGACAACTTTTCTTATAAAATGCAAGTGCAGTCATTAATTAAATGTTCATTTTTCACAGATACAATAATTGATATTAAACTTAATAATTAATAATTAAATTTAATAATTAATATTAAACTTAATCCACAAATAGAAATTCAGTTTAAAGCAAAAATGAATATAAATTGTAATGAACATAAGCAACGAATTGCGTTGAAGATCCAAAAGGACCCTTTACATTGTGTTTTGGCGTTACGTTATCCACTTCACACTAGATTCTCAAAGGCTTAATAACCATGCGTAAGACTTTGCATTAATGCAATCGTAAGACAGAACGAAACGCAAGAACCTTGACGGAAGAAGTTTACCAAAGTTCACCTTCCCACGTTTACGATTACAAGGGAAAAAAATTGAGAAAAAAGAATTGAGTTGCAGAAGCTGGACAATATTTGTATTGCCTGAAGGGCCCTGCTTTCGGGGTAAAAAGGGGGAAAAATAGAAAAAAAGCTATTAAAATCAAAAGAAAATTAAAAATGGTAGGAAATTTCTCGCTTGTGAAAAATTTTTGAAATTGAACAACATACCTTTTTGTTAATTAGGCTACTCAGGGATTTCTGCTGCAGCTAGAAGCAAATCATCTTAACTACCACTATTTGTTTGTACTATGTTTCGCTAATTAAAAGCTTCTGCGATTGATGATAGTGATCATTAGCGATGGTGACTCTGAACTTACGTTATGACAAAATAGCGTTCCAGCGTGAAGGGAACAGTTTCGATGTGAAGGGAGATAAACATAAGAGCCGTAAACACCTTAGAGATGAAGAGATTAACGCGGGAAATAGTTTCCTAGGAATTTCAAATGTGACAGCGCAGGGATGCCGAAACAAAGGAACACGCAGAAACTACTTTTAGGGTATTATTTGGGCGAAACAGTTTGAGTCATTTTAGAAGATGATTTAGGCGAAACACTTTGAGACATTTTAGAAGATGATTTGGGGTGAAACTCTGTGGTCGTTATAATACACAATTTCCATTTGAACAATGTTGTGAGGTCCCCTACCCCAACCCCAAAGCGCCCCCCGACGTCCCCAAAGGGCCCCCGGCGCCCCAAAGGGCCTAACCGGGGCCCCAAAGAGCCCCCTCCCCATTTTTAATACTTTTTTTTGTGCACTTGAGACAAAGAAGGGCCCCCACATTTCAAAAGACTTTATTATATCTTTTCAGAACAAATTCCTTTCTTAATACCCCTCTTAAACCCATTTTACATGTTGAAGTACTCATCCTTTTCACCACAACTTTACTTTACGACTTTTTGCACACCCCAACATCAAGCAGTACTTTTCAAAAGGCTTTATCATATATTTTCAGAACAAGTTCTTTACGTAATGTCCTTCCTAAACCAACTTTACAAGTTGAAGTACTCATCTTTTTCACACACAACTTTACCTTACGGCTTTTTGTATACCCCAACATCAAGCAATACTTTTCAAAAGGCTTTATTATATCTTTTCAGAACAAGTTCTTTACGTAATGTCCCTCCTAAACCAATTTTACAAGTTGAAGTACTCATCTTTTTCACCCACAACTTTACTCTACGACTTTTTGCACACCCCAACACCAGGCAATACTTTTCAAAAGGCTTTATTATATCTTTTCAGAACAAGTTCTTTACGTAATGTCCCTCCTAAACCAATTTTACAAGTTGAAGTACTCATCCTTTTCACCCACAACTTTACTTTACGACTTTTTGCACACCCCAACACCAAGCAATACTTTTCAAAAGGCTTTATTATATCTTTTCAGAACAAGTTCTTTACGTAATGTCCCTCCTAAACCAATTTTACAAGTTGAAGTACTCATCTTTTTCACCACAACTTTACTTTACGACTTTTTGCACACCCCAACACCAAGCAATACTTTTCAAAAGGCTTTATTATATCTTTTCAGAACAAGTTCTTTACGTGATGTGCCTCCTAAACCAATTTTACAAGTTGAAGTACTCATCTTTTTCACCCACAACTTTACTTTACGACTTTTTGCACAACCCAACACCAAGCAATACTTTTCAAAAGGCTTTATTATATCTTTTCAGAACAAGTTCTTTACGTAATGTCCCTCCTAAACCAATTTTACAAGTTGAAGTACTCATCTTTTTCACCCACAACTTTACTTTACGACTTTTTGCACACTCCAACACCAAGCAATACTTTTCAAAAGGCTTTATTATATCTTTTCAGAACAAGTTCTTTACGTAATGTCCCTCCTAAACCAATTTTACAAGTTGAAGTACTCATCTTTTTCACCATAACTTTAATTTGCGACTTTTTGCATAGTCCAACATTAAGCAATACTTTTCAAAAGGCTTCATTATATCTTTTCAGAACAAGTTCTTTACATAATGTCCATTATAAGCCAATTTTACAAGTTGAAGTACTCATCCTTTTCACCCACAACTTTACTTTATAGCTTTTGAATACCCAACACCAAGCAATACTTTCAAAAGGCTTTTTTGTATCTTTTCAGAACAAGTTCCTTTCCTAATGTCCCTCCTAAACCAATTTTACAACTTGAGGTCCTCATTCTTTTCACCCACAGCTTTACTTTATGGATTTTTGAATACCCCAACACTGAATTTTCTTAAAGAAGAGAAAAAAGTTAGCTCAATTCTGAATTACCAATGAAAATTACAAAAAGCTTCCATTTAAGTTCTTAATTTCTCAAAGACATAAAAAATTTAAAGTTCTGTTCTAAATTTTTCCGTAGAAGATATGAAAAGTTATACTATGATTGTGATTCTTTTCCATGAAGGTAAAAAGTTTCACTTTAATTCTAAATGTTCTTAAATCCAGTTCTGATTTTTCTCAAAGAGATGAAAAAAATTAAAGTTTTGTTCAAAATTTTTCATAGAAGATAGAAGAAGTCATAGTTTGATCGTGAATATTCGCCATGAAGATAAGGAGCTACACTTTAATTCTGAGTTTTCTCGAAGAAGTACAAAATGTTCAAGTTCTCTTCTGAATTTTCTTAAAGAAGAGAAAAAAGTTAGCTCAATTCTGAATTTTACCAATGAAAATGAAAAAAAGCTTCCATTTCAGTTCTTAATTTCTCAAAGAAATACAAAATTTAAAGTTATGTTCTATATTTTTCCGTAGAAGATAGGAAAAGTTATACTATGATTGTGATTATTTTCCATGAAGATAAAAAGTTTCACTTTAATTCTAAATCTTCTTAAAATCAGTTCCGATTATTCTCAAAGAGATAAAAAATTTAAAGTTCTGTTCCAAATTTGTCATAGAAGATAGAAAAAGTTATACTTTGTTCGTGAATATTCACCATGAAGATAAGGAGCTCCATTTTAATTCTGATTCTTCTCGAAGAAGTGAAAAATATTCAAGTTCTCTTCTGAATTTTCTTAAAGAAGAGAAAAAAAGTTAGATTAATTCTGAATTTTACCAATGAAAATGAAAAAAAGCTTCCATTTCAGTTCTTAATTTCTCAAAGACATAAAAAATTTAAAGTTCTGTTCTAAATTTTTCCGTAGAAGATAGGAAAAGTTATGCTATGATTGTGATTATTTTCCATGAAGATAAAAAGTTTCACTTTAATTCTAAATTTTCTTAAATTCAGTTCCGATTTTTCTCAAAGAGATGAAAAAATTTAAAGTTCTGTTGCAAATTTTTAATAGAAGATAGAAAAAGTTATACTTTGATCGTGAATATTCGCCATGAAGATAAGGAGCTCCACTTAATTCTGAGTTTTCTCGAAGAAGTGCAAAATGTTCAAGCTCTCTTCTGAATTTTCTTAAAGAAGAGAAAAAGTTAGCTCAATTCTGAAATTTACCAATGAAAATGAAAAAAGCTTCCACTTCAGTTCTTAATTTCTCAGACATAAAAAATTTAAAGTTCTGTTCTAAATTTTTCCGTAGAAGATAGGAAAAGTTATACTATGATTGTGATTATTTTCCATGAAGATAAAAAGTTTCACTTTAATTCTAAATTTTCTTAAATTCAGTTCCGATTTTTCTCAATGAGATGAAAAAATTTAAAGTTCTGTTCCAAATTTTTCATAGAAGATAGAAAAAGTTATACTTTGATCGTGAATATTCGCCATGAAGATAAGGAGCTCCACTTTAATTCTGAGTTTTCTCGAAGAAGTACAAAATGTTCAAGTTCTCTTCTGAATTTTTTTAAAGAAGAGAAAAAAAGTTAGCTCAATTCTGAAATTTACCAATGAAAATGAAAAAAGCTTCCACTTCAGTTCTTAATTTCTCAAAGACATTAAAAATTTAAAGTTCTGTTCTAAATTTTTCCGTAGAAGATAGGAAAAGTTATACTATGATTGTGATTATTTTCCATGAAGATAAAAAGTTTCACTTTAATTCAAAATTTTCTTAAATTCAGTTCCGATTTTTCTCAAAGAGATGAAACATTTAAAGTTCTGTTCCAAATTTTTCATAGAAGAAAGAAAAAGCTATACTATGATCGTGAATATTCGCCATGAAGATAAGGAGCTCCACTTTAATTCTGAGTTTTCTCGAAGAAGTGCAAAATGTTCAAGTTCTCATCTGAATTTTCTTAAAGAAGAGAAAAAAAGTTAGCTCAGTTCTGAATTTTACCAATGAAAATGAAAAAAAGCTTCCATTGCAATTCTTAATATTTCAAAGACATAAAAAATTTAAAGTTCTGTTCCATAATTTTTCGTAGAAGATAGAAAAAAGTTATACTTTGATCGTGAATATACACCATGAAGATAAGGAGCTCCACTTTAATTCTGAGTTTTCTCGAAGAAGTGCAAAATGATCAAGTTCTCTTCCGAATTTTCTTAAAGAAGAGAAAAAAAGTTAGCTCAATTCTGAATTTTACCAATGAAAATGAAAAAAGGCTTCCACTACAGTTCTTAATGTCTCAAAGACATAGAAAATTTAAAGTTCAGTTCTAAATTTTTCCATAGAAGATAGGAAAAGTTATACTTTGATTGTGATTATTTTCCATGAAGATAAAAAGTTTCACTTTAATTCTAAATTTTCTTAAATTCAGTTCCGATTTTTCTCAAAGAGATAAAAAATTTAAAGTTCTGTTCCAAATTTTTCGTAGAAGATAGAAAAAAGTTATACTTTGATCGTGAATATTCACCATGAAGATAAAAAGTTCCACTTTAATTCTAAATTTTCTCAATGAAGCGCAAAATGTTCAAGTTCTCTTCTAATTTTTCCAAGAAAACAAAAAGGTTCCACTTCAGTTCTGGTTTTTCTCAAGAGATGAAAAATTTATCATGCAAAAAGCTAGGTTCATTTTTTTTACTAAAGCAAGTGCTACCATCCATTTCAATTAGCGTGGCGCGCCACGCTAAGTGAACCTAAATGAACCTAACGTGAATGCAGTTACTTGAAAAAAAAGGTGGTATTGTAGGTTGGCTGCAGGTGCCTGGGCGAAGGAGAAATCAGTTGAGCTGCCATCTATACCTTAATTGAAGTGAAAAAATGAAAAAATATAAATGAAAAAATATAATATGCTAAGATATCAATTTTGCAAAGAAATATCCTACGTCGTGAGAGGCTGGAAAATTGTCTCTAAGTCTCATCAGCGTATATAGGACCGATCAAATGCTAACTTACTTTATTTTATTTTTTCTTCTATTTATTCTAAGCCCTCTGAACTCTCTTGGTTTTATTTTCGGAGCTAAAACTTCGAAGTCGGTTTTATATTGGCACTTATCTCTTATAGCCACCACACTCAAGTTCTTGGTTAGACAGAACCGGTTTCTTTATGCATCTATTGGTTTCAAAATTCCGTTTTCTAGAGTTTCGGTTACTATTGAGCCGGGTCGCTCCTTACTTACAGTTCGTTACCACGAACTGTTTGATTTCGGTATTTACTCGGTGATAATCAGCTTAGCGTGAGAGTGCATGTATCTTGCCGTGAATGTTCGAAACTCCTGAACACAGCAGAAATATATATAATGAATAGCAGCGAGAAGCCCTATTCTCTGCATTAAAGATTTTGGTACTTGTGCATTATATCTTATACGCCGCTATAGACTGTAGGCCTATAGGGGAATACTAAAGGAAATCAGTCAAACGGGTATTTGCAATGGATAATGGATCGCAACGCGTGGTGTTTCTTTGCGTTTACAATATTTAAACTATTGTATTTTGGGGTTTAGGGGGGGAAAGGTACCTAGGTTAGCTTAGGTTACGTATTTAATATATGCTATGCTTTTCCCTCCCCCCCTAATGTGCAAATATATAGCCCAAATTTATTTCTAAACTATGATATTTTCATCCTGTTTTATTTATTTTATTAGCATTAACCAAACTGGACTTCTTTCGTGTGTAAGATATAATGCATAATTACCAAAATAGGTTTTGGAGCCCAAGTGTGGAAACTCTTTCGTTAATCATCGCCTAATAATAACCTTCCAACCACTTATCATTTTATAATGTTTGGGCTCCATAACGCAAGTTCTTAGGTTGCCCAATGAAAGACACATTATGTCTTGTTTTAATATTTTTTTCAGTTGTATCACGGAAAATCGAAAGAGCCAAATTAAAGGGAGCAATACCTTTAGAGCGTGATTTACATGGGGCAGCTCAAGCAATTATTAGGATTCATGATGTATATGATTTGGATACCTGGGCGCTTTCCCGGGGGGAACTATTGCACGTTGAAACAAAATCAGGTGATTTTTTATATTTTTATCTCGAAGTTTTGGCTTTTGGATATTCAGTGAAATTGGTCTACTGTTTATGGCACACAAAAATTAACAGATACCCTAGTGACAAACTTTATTCAAACCAAGTGTTTAAAGACTGATAAGAACGAAAATAGATCTTTTGAACCAAGATCGTATTCATGGATCTTACAGTCTCCAGTAGTACTTCGAAAAAAAATTAGGAGGTTTGCTCTCTTTAATAAAGAGGTTTGCTCCTCTTGAAATAAAGAGGTTTGCTCCTCTTTATTTCAAGACTAAAGTGTATTTGACACTATGCACAAATGTATAAAAATATCCACAAATTTAGACAATAAACCGTTTTCTCTTTAGATCATCGAAAAGATCTAATAAATGGCTTTTCCGCTGATGTGTTCAGCTGAATTGGAAGGCTTGGTAAATTCCTCAGCTCGTTGAAAGGAGGGGTTTTATAACATTCATTTCATACAAATCGCACAATTCCAGTTTTGCCAACTTAAAAGCTATTACATTTACGTTTGTCTTTTATTCGAAACTCTAGAAAAGCATTTTGTGCGATTTAGCCAAAGCTAAAGCTGTTCTTATTATTGGTACCTGACATGTGTTTGTCATGTACTAACATGACAATTGTCAACATGGGATATATGAGAACCTGTACCACCCATTAGTTTTTTTTACAATGTTCATACATTGTATCTCAAGTAACATCAAGAGGCCAAAGGTTTGGCTAAAGCCTTTCTTGAATAATGCCTCAATTCCCAAATGCCTTTGACTGAGATAATCTCACTGTCGTCATTCATAATCATGCATGGGCAATGTTCTGTTGTTTTTTTTTTAAGAAACAGAAAAAAAACAGGGTTTGAAAGAAACAGAACAGAAATAGAACAGATAAGAAAAAAACAAGAGACCTGTTTCTGTTTCTGTTCTGTTTTTTGGTAAAAACAGAAAACAGCTGTTTTCGCTCAAAAAGAGCTGTTTTAACAGCTGTTTTCTTTCAACGCTTAGACCTTCAAGAAAAACAAGAGTAAGTGATATTTTTGTTTTATTATGATAAAGTTAATAATATAATCATTCATTTGATTCTTAGAACTTATCACTCAAAAACATACACTTTTCCAGCGTCTTTGAAATTGTGTGGGTAATTTGCTTCCTCGTGAAATAACCAGCGATTGAAAATGCCGATTTGCTTGGCACACTGGTTGCTGGTACGCTCAGATCCTGTTTATTGCTCAAACCCCATTTGGTGAAAAACTCTAAAATAATTTCTAAGAGTGCCATTTTACTTCATGTCCAAGGGATGAATTACTAGTTTGGTTGATTAATTCTTTCAAAAGTTAAACTGCAAAAACTGTAGGTAGGTCAAAATTGGCACCTTGCACATTGTTATGCTAAGTTGTAAGTATAATACCAGGAATTTTTCTGCTTGTTTCTCTAAAGTCTTTTCTCAGTCAGATTGAGAAAACTTAGACTCAGTCTTTTCTCAGTCAGATTGTGATGGGGGGGGGGGTAATCTGGATTTTCTTTTTAATTGAACCGGATGGTGTCCGGTTCTACCCTACATGGGCCAGCGTAGATGATTGTTTTATTTTTTTTTCCACCAATGTACAAGCTCAGTTTATAAGGATAACCCTAGAAACAATTAGGCCTTTCTCCCTAATGGGAAATATTCACACAAGCTCTCGTAAGCGCCGCAAAAGAGGCAGAACCAGGATACTCACTGACACTCCAGAAAAGGAAGAAATTAAGTGAGAAAAGCATGGAAAGGGAGAGAAAAAACAACATAAGGAGACGCCAATTCATTTAATGAATCATTACTTCTTGGTGAAGAACACAATACTGATGATCTGCCGTTCAGTCCATATCCTTTGTCAGTAGGAGATTACGTCCTTCTCAAGTCCAAGCTTAAGAAGTCAAACCGCTGCCATGTCGGCTTAATACAGGAGATTGCAGACGGTGAAGCTACGATTAGTTTCATGTGAAAGAAAAGTAAAAGGTTTGTCTTCCCCGAGGCAGAAGATGTTGGAAGTGTGGATTTTTCTGATATTCTCCAAAGTCTGCCAAAACCTTTTTCCCGAGGAGGAATCAGTAGAGTGCCTCTAAGCTTTCACTAAGAATTTGACTTTCCCTACCACAAAATGTCTTAATCAAGCCCACTTAGAGTTTTTTATTTTGTATAACTATATTCAAAGTAAAAAAAAAAAAAGTGTTTTATGGACGAATTTACTGTTTGTACAGGACCACCGGTAGATTTTTGGCATTTTTTTTTTAGCTTGTCCGGTTCAAGCCTCAGCGTGTCCAAAATCATAAATGTAGATTTTTGGAAAATTTGAAGAACAAAAGATCTGAAAAAAAAAAAATCTCAAGCATTCCTTATTCTGAGAGGTATCTAGAGAACATCGGATTTCGGGTTTCCAATTTCCATTCATAAACAAATGAGATATTTGTGATCGACAAATTTTGTCCAGGTCAACCCCGAGCTTCTCTATTAGTTAGTTGATACATTTCGACAATAAATAATTTTGGTACTATCCCATTATCCGGGTGGCTCTGGTTAATCACTATAGACTAGGCAATGATAAAACCCGTTTTTGACGTCTTAACTGTTGTAGAGCGGGGAATGATAGCAAGGTTTTCATTGCGTATAAGATATTAAACTGTGGTTTTGGGGGGTTTAGGGGGGAAAAGGTACCTAAGTTAGGTTAGGCTACGTATTTAATATATGCAATGCTTTACCCACCCCCTCCCCTATTGTGCAAATATATAGCCCAAATTGGTTTCTAAACTATTATATATTTATCCTATTTTATTTCATTAGCATTAGCCGCACTTGACTTTTTAGAGAGGCCCGGATAATGGGATAGTACCATAATTTTTGTCATCAATTTGCACAGTCAACTCAAAATCACTAGCATTTAGCAAAGGCCTTAGTTGTTTGGGGGAGGAGGGCTGTCTTCTTCCTTCAAACCATTATTCCCCCCTCCCCCCGATGCTGATATTCGGAAGCCGTCTTAAACAAAAGTACGAAAGAAGAAAATGCAAGGAAAAAATACACTTCTTAATACTAATAAAAATTTTTGTCGCTTCACAGCTTAAAACAGTCCTAAGATTAATTATTTTCTAGCAACTGTGGGTAAGAGACAAATTAGAAGAAAAAAACACGTTTTCATGTTGGTTCACACATTTAATGGTGCTTTGCACCAGATACTACTGTTCTAAGCCATTTGCCAGATTCATTCTTAAACAAATAAATAAAACGAAATTTCTCAAAATTCCAAATTTCGACTAAAACTTAGACCTTTAGCTACACAATACTATTTTAAGTGTTCTCTTCTCCAAAATAGGTTTCAAAAGCGATGCAAACATAGAAAAAAATTGCACTTTCTGATCAAAATTTCTTAAAATTTTTGGGCTAAAAATACTTCTTCAAAACCATTTACTTGCTCTATTATAGAAATTAATAAAAATAAGTTTTTCAAAAAAAAGTAAAGAACTTCATTAAACCAAAAATGAAAAAAAAAAATAGAATCAAATAATCTACCAAGCGTACAACTACCACAAACCAGTATCAATAAATAAATGAAACCCAAAACAAACAGAAATTACAATAAGTCAAACTCAAAACGAGCAGAAATTAATATGAGTAGGGTTCTAAACCCTATGCTTTGTAAAACTTAGAATATAACTGGTACTTTACTGAAAAAAATTCAAATGAATTTACTGAAAAAATTGTGCATTGTCAGTTTAATATACATATGCTGAAATTTATTCCTTAAAATTTTAATCAATTTTGTATTTCTTAAAGTTATAAAAGTGAAAACATTTAAAAGAATTTTTTTCAGTTTGACTTATTTTAATTTCTGTTTTTTTTTGGGTTTCATTTATTTATTGATACTGATTTGTGGTAGTTGTACGCTTGGTAGATTATTTGATTCTATTTTTTTTTTTTTTTTTGGTTTAATGGAGTTTTTTACTTTTTTTTGAAAAACTTATTTTGTGGAAAAGGTTTTTTCGACTAGTTTCTGTTCGTTTTGTATTGACATAGTCTTTTTCAGGGAGAAGACTGAGGCTCTTCTGAAGTTAAACAGCCAGCCCTGCCATAAGAAACTTAAATACCCCATGGGCATAACTTGCAACCCTTGCCCCTAGTCTCTGGGGTTTGTTTCAACCCCAAAAGCCTTGTTATATGATATTTAGACTATTTTGAATAGAATTGCTATCTCAAAATTTCTATTAGACGCATTTCGGGACAATACGACGTGTGTAAAGTGGAGGGGGTAGCTGCCCTCTGATCACTTTGGCTGTTAAGAAGAGCACTAGAGCGTCTGATTACCAATCCAATAAGCCCCCTCCAAATTTTATATGACCACACTTTCTATAAGAACCGTATATGTCTCCAGGGCACAACTTACAACCCTTGTCCTCAGGGCTGGGGGGATTTGTTATCCTCAAAGACCTAATTTCCAGAACTTTCAACTACGTTGAACAAAACATTTATCTCAAAATTTTGATTGGATGTGTTTGGGGAAACGGTGGGCGTGAGAGGGGCGTTTGTTGCCTTCCAATCACTTTCTACTATTAAAAAGTTCGAAAACTGGAATGTTTTATTTTAGTTTTTCTGACTGTAACGTGTTTTATTTGAATTATATTAAAAAATAAACATGTCCAAAATAACCGCGAGAGGGGGGTCAGTTGCCCTCCAATCACTTTTGACTATTAAAAAGGGCACTAGCCCTTTGAATTTCCAATCGAATGAGTCTTTTTTGAAGTTTCTACGACAACTCTTTCTATATAAACCTTATATGCCCCCAGGGCAAAGCTTACAACCCTTGCCCTGAGGGCTGTGGGGGAGTGTCCTCCTCAAAAAGATATTTTCTATCTGGAAATCAACTACGCTGAACAAAATGACTATCTCAAAATTTTGATTGGATGTGTTTGAGGAAATGGTGGGCTTGGAAGGGGTGTTTGTTGCCTTCCAATTAAATCACTTTGTTCGACTATTAAAAAGGGCACAAGCCACTCCAATTTCCAATCGAATGAGCCCTTTTCGAAGTTTCTACGACAACTCCTTTGATACGAAGTGCCCTGGTCTAAAACCAAAAAATAAATAATAAATAATACATTGTGCCAACATCGTTCTTTACTTAGGCAGTGCTATTGCGCTGCCTATGATTTACACTGCTTCAATTTTTTTTAAGAATAAGAGTGGATATGCTCTTAATAGCACGTTTTTGTGGTTTAATCCCAAAAGACAAGAGATAGTGACACCCTTGGGAATAACTAATTTTAAGTATTAAATCAAAAATATTGATTTTATTTCTAAGCCGAGGCCCCTCCTGAGACTCTGGTTCTATAACTATTTCAAAGGTATAAATAATATAACTTTTTTGTGGAAAATTAAAATAGTTTCTTAAACCTTCTCTTTCCCGGGAATTTTCTGAATTTGCGCTACTGTATATAAGCAAACTCGTTTAAAAAAGACACAGCTTACCGGATTGTCAATTCTAAGTTGTTCTGAAAGAAACACTAGGACCTTCACTTCATACGATTTAAATACATTTTCGACAGAGTTGTGACATTGTAGAAGCATCTTACGGTTTTGAAACCAGTTCTGTCCAAAAATAACTGGAACAAGCTTTCCTCATTGGACTCCTCTATATTTCAAGGACTTCAGCTTCACTACGGCAACTTGGAGTGGGTAGTCTTTCGGCTTCTTCAGCATTACTTAATGCATCCTGCAGTAATGGCATCAAAGATTGGCGTGCTAGAGAGCGATCCATCAGTGATGACCTTTCAAACGTAGAAGGATCCAAATATGCTGCCTTTAGGAAAAGAGTAAGCTCAAAATTTTGGTTTGTCATGAAATACTTTTTCAACTCCACAGCTATAAGTTCTTTGAGGGATGCAACAATGGGGTCTTCACTGGTTCTCGTATTACAAAAGAACTCAAGCCCTTTTAGGACTATGTATGTTCGACTGCTAGTTGGATATGAAGAAGCGCTTATCAGAACTGTGGCATTGCGAAAGAGAGCAAGTACGGCAATAGCAGCTTCTAACACAATCCAGTCATTAGTAGAAAGCCGGAGACTCCGAATGGAATCGTTGCTACTTTTGAATGTAAAAAAAAATTCCAAAGCTTCCCTACGTTTTTTTGCAGACACAATCATTTCCAAAGTGCTATTCCAGCGGACTTTCATGTCAAGAGGGATATGAGGAGTAAGGCCACTCTCTTAGCAATTTTTTTCAAACATATCATGCTGGACAGTGGAAACCCTTAGGATTCTCAGTAGTTTCCGCAGCTTTATCAATGGTTGAGCAAGCGTAACATGTCTTCAGATAGTCTGTGGTGCACCCTCGTCTTCAGACTGACTCCCAGCTCCCCATTCTTCTTCTCTACCACTTTCATCATCCTCTTCCGTAGACACTGCATCAGTGTCGTCGGATTCTCTAGCAAACTTATCCCCACTTCAAGAATTTTCAGACTCAGGATCCGAAAGGCCATCTGAATTATTTTCATCAGTTGGCTCGACATCTTCGACTTCTTCAGAGGATTCCAAGCAATCTTGTTCAGAGATGTCATCGGTTAATTTTCGATTGGACCAAAATCCAAGAGCGCGTGCAACAGATACATGAAGACAATGTGCAAAACATGAAGTTCGGGGATTGCTCCTAGCCTGCAGGCTTTGACAAAATTGCTCCCAGAATCAGTAACAATACGGAAAATCTTGTCTGTCGATGAAAACTTTCTGATTGCAACTTGGACTGCCGAAAGAATGTTGGTAGCTGTATGAGAGTGTTTAAGCCTCTTGAAATGTAAAATACAATTGTGCAACTTCCACTCATTTTTCACTTTTTTGGGGTAATGGACAGTGATACCTATATAGCCAGTCCCTTTTGCAGACCAGCAGTCAAAAGTTAAGCTAGCCTGAGTAGCACACCTTAAAGCAGCTTTCAGCTTGACTTTTTTTTTCTGGCAGCAACATTCATGTGACGATGGATGGTTCTCCTGGATGGTGCTTTCAAGCCTCCAGTTATTTTTGAAATAAGCTGTTTCATACCTGGTTTATCAAACACAGATAGTGGTTTTTTGTCCTTAAATACTGTTTTGCAGCAGAGCTTCTTCAGAGCAACTTGTTTTGATCGGTCTAAAATAAGGAATGATCGTATGTCTTCTCTTCTTGTTCCAGATTTCATTGATCTATTGGCCTCTGGGCCATTTTCTTTACTATTTGAAGCTTTATTTGGAGAAAAGAGGCTGACTTGAGGTATTTGCTTGAGTTAAGTTGGATTTTTGTTTGCTACAGGAGTGGCAGATACTTTATCTTTGTGCACATCAATCGTTTGCTTCCTTTTAATATGACATATAAATGTCGTAGCATACCCTCCTGTAGCCTTTAGAGACTTTTACAGCAGTTGCACCTGATACTGTCTTTACTTTCTTTTTTTTCTGTAGGGTGCCCAGAGAGGCAACTTCGAAATTTTACGGGAAACATTGAACTCGTCATCAGAAGACGATGGCATGCTTTCCTAAAACAAAGGTGGATTTTAGGATTTTTCATAAAATTAGAATCGCCTTTTCAGTAGCCTACCATTTCGAAAATTAGACCAGCGTCCCAACATCTGACTTCTTTAAACTCAGTGGCATAACTAGGGGGAAAGAGGCAATCGGCCCCTGAGCAGCTTCGTTGGCACATTGTGTAAAAAAAGTTCTCTGTAATTAAAAGTAAAATTGCGTTTCCCAACTACTGGTTCCTTAAAAACTTAGACCCTTGCAGCACAATATGAGTTTTTAAGGGTATCTTTTCATAATAGGAATTTAAGATGTAAGTATTAGAAATAATGTAATATTTAAGGATATATTTCTAAAATTTCGGGTGCTGTCTGGCAGTGACAGGTAGTATGTTTATAATCTATAAAGCCATAGTCTTTGCTACTAGCCTCCGACCGAAGCACAAGGTGGTTGAGTACCACCTTGCGCGAAGAGCCCTCGCTCTTTACGCAAGAGTCTTAAAATTCCTCAGAAATACTTCTCATTTAAATTGAATGACCTTTGTGTCTGAGCTTTCTCTCTTAAAGTATTGCGACAAAAAGTCAAACTGTAGCGTAAAGAGTGAGGGTTGTGAAAGGGCAGCACCCCTCATATTTGGAATAATTTATATTCGTTTCAATTTTAAATGTTGCTCCTTACTTTCACTTGAAAAAACTTGTTTTTTTTAATTCAGTTTCTGACCGTTTTTTCAGATCATGCAAGAAAATCCACCCCCTCCTCCTTGTTTGAAAATTTCCACTAAAGCTCCTCCCCACAGAAAATCCCACCCCCCCCCCCAAAAAAAAAATAAATCTGTACCCTCCCCAAGAACAATACATCTAAAAATGGGCAAATTGCGTAACTATAGCCCTTTCTACAGGGGCTGTGTGGATGCATGCCATCCTGAAAGACATAGTTATTGGAACTTTTAACCGTGTTCACTACAGTGGCAATCTCAAAATTATGATCAAATATTTCTGAGAAAAAAGGGCTTGGGAGAGGTGCTACTTCCCCTCCAATCTTTTGGTCACTTAAAAAGGAAACTAGAATTTTCGATTCTGTCCGAATGAGCCCATCTCCCGGTCTTCAAGGCACATTCATTCATTACGATTATCCTTGGGAAAAAAAATCTGTTATCTTTCTTCTTGCAAAGAAAAACAAATTCGACATTTTTGTAGAGGAGCTTACAACATCTGCAGTACGGTTTTCTGAAATGCTAAAGCTAATGGTGGGATTTTTGTTAAGGTCGCTTGACTTTTTGGGGTATTTCCGCCTTTTTCAAAAATCAGGCAATTTTTCTAGGCTCGTAACTTTTGATAGGTAGCATTAAACTTAATGAATTTTATATACTTGGAATGAGCATAAACATCAATATTCATTTTTTCTAGTTTCGGTTACTATTAGCCGGAATTGCTCTTTATTTAGAGTTCGCTACAACGAACTGTTTGATAAAAACTACAAAAAATATCACGGATATTTCTCTACTTCACATATGATAAAACAATGTTAAATGAAAAAGACAAACAGGAATTAATTTGAAATAACGTCAAAAGGAACTGTTTGAAAGAAAAGTAAAGGGTAATGCAGTTTTAAACGAATGAGAACAAAACAATTACAACTCAAAACGAGGAAAAACTACTATGAATGAATAAATTACACCTAGGACGAAGATAAATTATTAAATGCTCAAATGAAACGAAAAGTAATTACTATTAAACCTAAAGGTACTTTATTAGTAGTCGGGCAACACGCGAGAAGTGGAGTTTGGTCAATGCTAATGAAATAAGAAATAAAACAAAGTATGATAAAAATATAATAGTAGTGCGATAAACACCTTTCTAAAAAAGTGCGCATCGCCTATGCGGGTGTTGTCACTAGCCGTCGCAATTCAAGCCGTAAATATTTGGCTCGTCTTTATAATGCAGTAGCTTTGCCTCATGTCTTGTACCTGTCTCCTTTTTGGAAGCTCCTGAGTGCACGAAACAAGAAAGACATAAGGTCGGTATTTTTCAAGTATGCCCGATATCTTCTTCAAGTGCCGCCTTTTGTTAGAAACCGCCATATTGCTGCGAAATATGGAATTGTTGAACCTCTGAGTGCCGTGGAGGAGGTAGTTCAGAATTACGTGAAAAAACTAGAGCTCCTGGATCACGAGTGGGCCCACCTTCTCAAATAGTTGTGTTATTATGTAGTTCTTTCTGTTTGTATTTGTTTTTCTTGCCAGTTTTTGCTTTTTCTTTCTTTTCTAGTTTGTGCTCTGTCTTTTCCTGTTTATTGTAAGACAGGTTATTAATAAAATTCAATTCAATTCAATAATTGACATTCTATATGCGGTTCTTCTCGCCTGTTGCCCGGCTACTAATAAAGTACCAACCTAAAACACACCTTATTAAAATTTACACTCGGGACGAGCCTGATCCGGATAGAAATTCTCAAAAAGGGTTAAGGTGGCTAATTTCTCAAAACACCCTGACAATAGATTGACAATTCTACATTACCTGCAAACTGGAATCACCTTCAAAGTGGGGCCAGCTAATGTTTATCTGCATCCTTGTTTTCTTAACGTGTTTCCTTCTCAGTAGCTCCAATTGTTAGCTAATACCAATACTTTTTTCAATTAAAGTACCGCTCAAAAAGCTTTTTTCAAAACGTTACGGGGCGAAAAATCCAGGGGAGGCGGGCCCTTCCCCAATTTACATAATTGATGACCGGATATAGCCATTGTTATAAACGAAAATTGACTCATTTTGACAGTTTCCAATTTTTTTTTAATTAGCCTAATAACGCAGGAGGGCGGCAGCTTCCCCTCCCCTGTGCCCCTTAGAAAATGATGCACCTGGTGGGGGGATAATCAGATAAACAGGAAGAGATTCAAGAATCTGTCAAGGAAACATTTTCAGAATTTGATGCAGCAATAGATTGGTTGATATAGTGTTTGCATCCGCGGGGACACAAGCTTACTGTTGCCTGAATAATAATGCATTGCCTATATTATAGTGTCTTATTTAAGAACTATTTCTTATACTGTTTACCTATGTTTAACATAATAGTACTTACCTATGTTTTATATATCTGTGCAATTTTATTGTATCTGATATCTGATCCCAATTTCTTTCTTTGTCTATGTATAATTTATAACTAAACAACAACCAAATGCTTTTCAATGAAAGTCTGTTTGCTTTCCCAAATCCCAATTCCAATCATTGCGTATAAAGATTTCAAGTATTTGGACCTCGGATGTTACCCTAGAGCACTGTCCGTGTGTGCGCCGCAATTTCTGTATCCCATAATTTCACTGAGTCGGACCTCCGATTACTATAATGATACTCTGTGACCCAATGCAGCACAACTTACAATGCCTGCCCCAGGCCCTGGGGGGTAGTGAGGACACCTGAATTTTTGCTATCTGACTTTTGAGCAATTTTTAACTTAATGGCTATCTCAAAATATTTATTGGATGTATTTGGGGAAAAGGAGCATGGGGGGGGGGCTAGTTGCCCTCCAATCTCTTTTTACTCTTAAAAAACTGAACTAGAACTTTCAACTTCCAATCAAATGAGCCATCTCTGAAGTTTTTACAAGCATCCCTTCAATAAGAGCCATATATTCCCCAGGGCGTAACTTACAACACCTGCCCCTGGGCCCTGGGGGGCTGTGTTGACCCTGGAGTTTTTGGTATATGATCTTTGAACTAGTTAAAAAAAAGCTTTCTCAAAGTTCTTATCGGATGGGTTTGAGGAAAAAAGGGAATGGAGGGGAGGGGGGCTAGGTGCCCTCCAATCCCTTTTGACTCTTAAAACTGAACTAGAACTTTCAATTTCCAATTAAATGAGCCCTCTTTGAAGTGAATATGAGCATCCCTTCCATAAGACTCATATATGCCCCCAGGGCACAACTTACAATGCCTGCCCTGGGCCCTGGGGGGTTGTGTTGGCACCAGAATTTTTGTTATATGATCTTTTAACATTTTTATTGGATACATTTAAAATTTTTATTGGATGCATCAGAAGAAAAAAAGAGGTTTGGGGGGGGGGGAGCTGGCTACCCTCCAATATCTTGTGATGCTTAAAAAGTGAACTAGAACTTTCAATTTCCAATCAAATGAGCCCTCTCTGAAGTTTATATGAGTATTCCTTCCATTAGGCCTAGTGCCCAAAACCTCCCCCCCCCCATGGAAAAAATTCATACATCTTTCTCAATAGCAAAAACTTTATATAAACAATGGACAAATGTCATAACTTAAATACCTTTCTCCATGGGTTTTGTGGGGTCAAGTTACACTTGTAGTTATGTTATTCCGACTGATTAAATCTTTTAAAATTAATATTTTCCTGGTTAATTTTTATTATAAGCCCACCCAGCATGAGCAGTCTGGAGGAGAGTATGGAGGAGTTGAATTCGAATTTAATTGGGGATCAATCACCCCAGGGTTTAAACTAGAATTCCTCCCCTCAAAATAGGAACAAATTGAATCCCAAACTGCAATCCATGATTTCAAACAGCTCTTAAAAAGGGAATTTAATGGATATGCCCAAGTATATGTTGATTGATCTTTAAGTGAAGAGGGATGTGGAAGTGGATGCTTTTTAAAAGAGCTCAGCCTATGCATTGTGAAAAAACACAAGGCAGGGACCAGCACACTAACAGCTGAAGTAGCTGCAATCAATTTGTGCTTAGAGACCCTAATTAAACTGAAACAGAGCAATTAACATATAGTAATATTCTCTGACTCTAAATCTGCTCTCTATATCCTATGAAACACTAACTTTTAAACACTGGGCATAGGCCTACATCAAACCAAAGAAAACCTAAGCAGCCTTGGAAGATTAGGCTTTGTTACTAAATTTCAATATATACCTAGTCATCTAGGTAAAGAAGGAAATGAAAAAGCAGACAAGATAGAAAAACAAGAAGCAAAAAGCCAAATGGAACCAGTGAAATCTCTAACTATAAGGGATACAACTAGATTATGACTAAAAACATTGCTTGAATTAAAGCCACTAAATTTATCCCCCTTTCCAACCAGTATACAACCAGTCTGGTTCAACTGCCTGTGTTCAAATACAGCTACCTTCAAACACCACTCTCCTTCATACAAAATAAAGCAGCCAAATGGAGAAGTTGCCAATAGCCCATTTTGTAGGTACTGTAAAAACACAGAAGAAACCCCTGAGCATATACTGTTGAATTGTAAAATACTGGAAAGAAAACTGTCAATGGATCTAAATCTACAACACCCTATATAGTAGGTCAAAATACGCTGACTATATTGAATTAGATAAACCCTACTATGATGTTACCTCACATTATTAGATAATAGCTGATTTACATCTTTCCATATTCATCCACATTTTGAATATTAAAAGCAGTGTTTACAACAAGGCAGTTTACTATAACAGCAACATAATTTTTGCAACAAGAGAAACTATGTAGTAAGGGATTATCTCATTCAGTAAAAATTGAATTCTCCCAAGAAGAAGTGTATGAACTTATCATGAGAAAAGAAGAACAAATTAGAGATTTGGATCTATTGTCAACCCAGCCCAGAAAGAAGAGGGGTCAATGATCTGATTTTCAGGACACTTGCCTTGATTGTCTACAGTTGATTGATTAAATTTAATATAACAATGAACCTTGTTTATTTCAAAATCTGAAAGGTTTTTTTCTAAATAACAAAACTATAGGATAACTTCCATAGTTGCTGTCTGTTAAAGGTAATGTCTCATGTTTAATTATCAATGTTGTGGTCAAGATTTGTAGACTATTGGCCAAGATTGATAATTCTGAAAATTAGTAGTGGTCAAGATTAAAGTCTCAGCTGCCAGGTAAAGGACATACTGCATTCTAATCAGAGATACAGCTCAGATCAGATCCCCCCATACCAGTTAGGGATTAATTGTTTTATGTACAACCATCAACATATAATGTACTCCTTCACCACTGTAGTAGTATACCACAGGATCTGTACCTCAGAATTTGATACCTACATCTAACCAAGTGTACTACTCCATATATAGCATAGCAGGACCTACTCTATATATAGCGTAGTAGGACCTATGCCATGTTTAATGTAGTACTGATTGTGGGGTGTAGCACTCAAATTCTTAGGTACAGATCCTGTGGTGTACTACTGCAGGGGTGAAGTAGTACATTATGTTGATGGTAGTACATAAAACAATTAATATCCCCAACTGCCCCATAACAATTTTCACTTTTGCATGTATTCTGAGAAAACCAATGACCAATTTGCTTCTTCCTTTGAGCATATTTAAACTGAAGTGATGCAAAGAAAACCTCAAATATAAATAAATGTGTTTTCTCAGAATAGGCCTAGACAAAAAGTGAAAACGGGTATGTGGGGACCCAATATATTGGGGGCAGTACCCAATGCATTGGGGTGTGTACCCAGTCGGCTAGGCTGTGTACCCAATCTGTTTGTACAGAGATACAAACCACAGAAAATAGCTAGAGTGTACATGACGACAGCATGACGACTCCTGGACGACTCACATGAACTAAACAGTTAAACAGGATCTGTAGATGCTACAGACATGCCTGTTATGAGTTTGATTCCTGGCGTTATTCTATACTAATAAGTAACAGCTAATATAATGTACCTTCAAAACTGTGTTTTCTCATAACTGAAGATACTCTATGAAGGTGTAAGAATATCACACGCAGCTGCATGAATGAATGTTAGTATAACAGGAAAGAAGGTTTTTCACTGGGAAATATCGTGGGCTAATGCTAATGAGCTACTTGTTTGAAATTGTCTGAAATCTCGGAACATCTCGTATCACGAAAAAAAAAGTCAGGAACAGAAGGAAAACAGATGAGAAAAAAACTTAAACAGGACAAAATAGCTAATAAAAAACAGAAACAGAACAGAACAGGTAAAATAAAATCAGGTAATCTGTTTCTGTTCTGTTTCTGTTTTTTTGTATAAACAGAACAGAAACAGGTACTTTAAAAACAGAACAGAAACAGTGCCCATGCTTATCCATAATACGATTCACAAATTTTAGACTTTAGCTTTCCATAAACAAGAAGGCATCCAGTAAAATAACACCTGGCTTGGATAAGATACCGGTTGAGATGTTAACCTCACATATCCAAAGTGTTGTTTAGTTTCTTTTTTTGGTAGGAGGATGTGGGGTTTGAAGTAATGGGCCATTATGATTTGAGCTTCAACTCAGTTTGGCGCGTCCGCCCACGGTATAATGATCAAATTTCGTTAGCTAACATTTTTATTCGTATGTTTATTAGTATATATTTAGATAAAAAGTTAATATTTAGGGTAGTTGTTTCAAGCCCAGTCGCAGCTAAGAAAGGTGTAAAGTGGAGCAATGGCTCTTAGAATTTTTATTTATTTATCAATGACATCGCTGAATCTCAAGAAAGAAGATGGGCACTAACAGTGTGTTGATATAATGGGAACTTTTCAGCTTTATTAATTGAGGATGATACCACCCTGGTTGCATGATTTAGGGAAATAACTTACACATTCTATTAGATTTACCAGTATAATATATGAAAAAGAAGTGCCTCCCAGTTAACGTTAACAAAAATAAAGCGGTTGTATCATAATTATTTATTTTTGGTTCTTGGTCTTAGACCAGGGTACTTCGTATCGAAAGAGTTGTCGTCGAAAACTTTGAAAAGGGCTCATTCGATTGGAAATTGGAGTGGCTTGTGCCCTTTTAAATAGTCGAAAGTGATTGGAAGGCAACTAACACCCCTTCCACGCCCACCATTTTCCCAAACACACCCAATCAAAATTTTGAGATAACCATTTTGTTCAGCGTATTTGACCTCCAGATAGAAATTATTTTTTGAGTAAGACACTCCCCCATAGCCCTCAGGGCAAGGGTTGTAACTTATACCCTGGGGGCATATAAGGTTTTTATAGAAAGCTTTGTCGTAGAAACTTCAAAAAGGGCTCATTCAATTGGAAATTTAAAGGGATAGTGCCCTTTTAATAGTTGAAAGTGATTGGAGAGAAACTAACCCCCCTCTCACGCCCACCTATTCCCCAAACATATACAGTTAAAATTTTGAGATAGCCATTTTGTTCAACGCAGTTGAAAGTTCTGGAAATTAGGTCTTTGAGGATGACAACCCCCACAGCCGTCAGGGCAAGGGTTGTAAGTTATGTCCTAGGGGCATATAGGTTTTTTTTATAGAAAGTGTTGTCGTAAGTAGGGTAAGAGGTACCATTTTGCGTCCTTTATGTTCCCTGGCAGCTTTCCAGTGCATGTACCTATGGATCTGGTTTGGTGGGTATAATCTATTCCATGGCACCTTTCCAGTGCATGTACCTATGGATCTGGTTTGGTGGGTATAATCTGGTTTGGTGGGTATTCAAAAGCGTGGATTTCTGTTAAATAAATGATTCTTGTATGCGCGATTCAAGAGTTTCCTTTTATGGCCAAATTAAACGAGACGTATTTGATGAAAGTAAAAAGGGTTTAACAGATGATTAAGTGGCTTTTATAAAAATTTAAGACAGGGAAGGGGTCAATGTATCAATTCTAGCACGTTCATTGTAAGGTGAAAAAAAAAAGTATTTCTTCATTAAGGAATTTGTGTATTAAGTTGGAACTTTCAGAGTTAAATAAATGATTCTTGTATGCGCGATTCAAGAGTTTCCTTTTATGGCCAAATTAAACGAGACGTATTTGATGAAAGTAAAAAGGATTTAACAGATGATTAAGTGGCTTTAATAAAAATTTAAGACAGGGAAGGGGTCAATGTATCAATTCTAGCACGTTCATTGTAAGGTGAAAAAAAAAAACAAAGTATTTCTTCATTAAGGAATTTGTGTATTAAGTTGGAACTTTCAGAGTTAAATAAATGATTCTTGTATGCGCGATTCAAGAGTTTCTTTTTATGGCCAAATTAAACGAGATTTATATTCTTGTCACTTTTCGTTACCCCAATTTTTCAAAGCGGGTGTTTTCAACTAAGGGGGAAACTGGCCCGACCAAAGAGTATTTATATTCTTGTCACTTTTTGTTCCCCCAATTTTTCAAAGTGGGTGTTTACAACTAAGAGGAAACTGGCCCGACCAAAGAGTGTTTATATTCTTGTCACTTTTCGTTCCCCGAATTTTTCAAAGTGGGTGTTTACAACTAAGGGGGAAACTGGCCTGACCAAAGAGTATTTATATTCTTGTCACCTTTCGTTCCCCCAATTTTTCAAAGTGGGTGTTTACAACTAAGGGGGAAACTGGCCCGACCAAAGAGTATTTATATTCTTGTCACTTTTCGTTCCCCCAATTTTTCAAAGTGGGAGTTTACAACTAAGGGGGAAACTGGCCCGACCAAAGAGTATTTATATTCTTGTCACTTTTCGTTCCCCAAATTTTTCAAAGCGGGTGTTTACAACTAAGGGAAAACTGGCCCGACCAAAGAGTATTTATATTCTTGTCACTTTTCGTTCCCCCAATTTTTCAAAGCGGGTGTTTACAACTAAGGAGGAAACTGGCCCGACCAAAGAGTGTTTATATTCTTGTCACTTTTCGTTCCCCGAATTTTTCAAAGTGGGTGTTTACAACTAAGGGGGGAAACTGGCCTGGCCAAAGAGTATTTATATTCTTGTCACCTTTCGTTCCCCCAATTTTTCAAAGTGGGTGTTTACAACTAAGGGGGAAACTGGCCCGACCAAAGAGTATTTATATTCTTGTCACTTTTCGTTCCCCCAATTTTTCAAAGTGGGAGTTTACAACTAAGGGGGAAACTGGCCCGACCAAAGAGTATTTATATTTTTGTCACTTTTTGTTCCCCCAATTTTTCAAAGCGGGTGTTTACAACTAAGGGGAAACTGGCCCGACCAAAGAGTATTTATATTCTTGTCACTTTTCGTTCCCCCAATTTTTCAAAGCGGGTGTTTACAACTAAGGAGGAAACTGGCCCGACCAAAGAGTATTTATATTCTTGTAACTTTTCGTTCCCCCAATTTTTCAAAGCGGGTGTTTACAACTAAGGGGGAAACTGGCCCGACCAAAGAGTATTTATATTCTTGTCACTTTTCGTTCCCCCAATTTTTCAAAGCGGGTGTTTACAACTAAGGGGAAACTGGCCCGACCAAAGAGTATTTATATTCTTGTCACTTTTCGTTCCCCCAATTTTTCAAAGTGGGTGTTTACAACTAAGAGGAATGGCAGAAGGATGTATTAGCGAAGTTATAGTGGAGGGCGAGTTGCTAGCGAAAAACCCGTGTGGATGAGTTGAAATAAAAATTTTAATGAGAAATGACTGAAAAGTGTTTTGGGGGATATGGGTTGATTGGCAGAAGGATGTATTAGCGAAGTTATAGTGGAGGGCGAGTTGCTAGCGAAAAACCCGTGTGGATGAGTTGAAATAAATTTTTTTTAACAAGAAATGACTGAAAAGTGTTTTGGGGGAGATGGGTTGATTGCCAGAAGGATGTATTAGCGTAGTTATAGTGGAGGGCGAGTTGCTAGCGAAAACCCCGTGTGGATGAGTTGAAATAAAAAATTTTAACAAGAAATGGCTGAAAAGTGTTTTGGGGAGATGGGTTGATTGGCAGAAGGATGTATTAGCGAAGTTAAAGTGGAGGGCGAGTTGCTAGCGAAAAATCTAAGCTAATAAGGGTTTTTGACCGTAAACTCTAGTTTTTTGTAAGAAAATTATGGAAAATACAATTCGTTGGTTCATAGGTGAAACTTAAGTCCAGGTATGGATCGAAAAATAAACTATTTCTGTAGAATCTGAGCTAATAAGGGTTTTTGACCATAAACTCTAGTTTCCTGTAAGAAAATTATGCAAAATACAATTCTCTCGTTCAAATGTGAAACTTAGGTCCATTCTCTGGTTCAAATGTGGAAAAACCCGTGTGAATGAGTTAAAATAGAAATTTTTTAACAAGAAATGACTGTGTTTTGGGGGAGATGGGTTGATTGGCAGAAGGATGTATTAGCGTAGTTATAGTGGAGGCCGAGTTGCTAGCGAAAAACCCGTGTGGATGAGTTGAAATAAAAAATTTTAACAAGAAATAGCTGAAAAGTGTTTTGGGGGAGATGGGTTGATTGGCAGAAGGATGTATTAGCGAAGTTATAGTGGAGGGCAAGTTGCTAGTGAAAAATCTAAGCTAATAAGGGTTTTTGACCGTAAACTCTAGTTTTTGTAATAAAATTATGGAAAATACAATTTGTTGGTTCATAGGTGAAACTTAAGTCCAGGTATGGATCGAAAAATAAACTATTTCTGTAGAATCTGAGCTAATAAGGGTTTTTGACCATAAACTCTAGTTTCCTGTAAGAAAATTATGGAAAATACAATTCTCTCGTTCAAATGTGAAACTTAGGTCAATTCTCTGGTTCAAATGTGAAACTTAAGTCCAGTTTTGGATACTCATAATAATGAAGACTGATGGTTCTAATTCAATATTTTTTTTTCATAAAAACAAACTATTTTTTTTAAACTTCGAAATTATTCAACTTTTTTTTGTACGTATCTTAAAATGACAAAATATGCTTACGGCTCTAACAATTGTACTCTGTGATTGGTCAGAGACACAATGTTGCTTTCCCACTGGTATTCTATGTCCGGATATCGACACTACCTAGTCTATTGCATGTATTAAATCAGTATTTTTTACGCAGTAGAACGATAAACACATAAGTCATATCTTTTAAAAAAGTGAAGATGGAGCATTTTAATAAAGTGTGTTCCTATGTCAATGTTATTGTAGCATTGAATGCTGACAAGGAGAAGTATTTAAACTATGAAACAAGTAAAAATGGTAGCACTATTGGAAATGTATGTGTGCATTGTCATGACAGTAAGGAATTTAATTTCTTTGGAGTATCAAAAAAATTCAACTCTTCTTATGGTGGATATGCAAGAGTGAGATATCCAGAGATGATACCACTCAAAGAAAATGCCAACATAAAAATAATAGTTGATGAAGAGGGACATCTTCTAGCCAGTGCTTGTGGTAACATGCTACCTCTTGTTGCACCCCATCGTCAACTTTCGGGTATTAGCATTCAACGGAAGATCAAAAGAAGACATGCATACTCTTCTACTAATATCATAAACCATATCTTGTCGACGTGCCATATCTTGCCAACATTAAAAATAATGTTGTAATAGACAGTGAAATTGCCAGAAAAAGAAAAAGGGCATTGGCAGAAAATATCACTAAGGAATATAAAAATGAATCGATGAAAAACAAAGTGCCAGCAAACGTCACTACCATTAATCAAGCAATTAATGAACCAAATAATAGCAAAGATAAAGTGCATATTGAACATGTGGATGACCCCCCATTAGAAATGTGTTCACATGCTAGTGTTATTGTAGCATTGAATGCTGACAAGGAGAAGTATTTGAACTATGAAACAAGTACAAGTGGTAGCACTATCGGAAACGTATGCGTGTGTTGTCATGACACTATGGAATTAAATTTCTTTGGAGTACCAAAAAAATTCAATTATACAAATGGTGGATATGCGAAAGTATCATTTCCAGAGATGTTAGTACTCAAAGAGAATGCCAACATAAAAATAATAGTTGATGAAGAGGGGTATCTTCATGCTAGTGCTATAGGTAACATGCTACCTATTGATAGAACCTTTCGTCGGTTTTTAGGTATTAGCATTCAAATGAAAGCAAAAAGGAAAAGAAAGGCCTACTCTGCTACTAATATCGTAAACCATATCTTGTCTACGTGCCGAAACTGTTACCTGTGTAAAAATAATGTGATAATAGACAGTGAAATTGCCAGAAAAATTAAAAGGGTATTGTCAGAAAAAATCACTATGGAATATAAAGATGAAACGATGAAAAACAAAGCACCAGCAAACGTTACTGGCATTGATCAAACAGTCAATGAATCAAATAATACCAAAGACGAAAAGCATATTGAGCCTGTTCATGAGACACCAGTAAAAATTGTGTATGATTCAAAATGGAATAATGATTATTCTACTGATTACGAACTAAGAGAAGACAATAACTACAATATAAAGAGAGAACATGGTGAACTATTTTATGGAACAGATTCAAAATGTCCAAAGTTTATCATTGACATTAATAATGTATCATAATATATTTTTGTATTAATATTCTACATAACATTATTTCATTAAAAATATTACATTGTTATGTGTTCATTATTTTTTAGAGTAAGCTAGCATATCAAGCGTTTAGAATGTCTATTAAAACATCGACGATGTAAGAAAAGGAATTTGCGTACATCTATTGTCAGACACATGGGATAACATTGTCAAAATCTAGGTATCAGAATGAAAAATTGTAGGTAAGTAAGTAAGCAAGTAAGTAAGTAAGTAAGGAAGTAAGTAAGTAAGTAAGTAAGTAAGTAACAAACTCTTTCTTGAATTCACCTCTTGGATACACAATACAGAAATTTACATGCACACAGAGACAACTCACACACACACACACACACACAAACAGAGAGGACACACACACGGCGACGACACACGCACAGAGACGACACACACACAGAGAGACGACAACACACAGAGAGAAGACACACGCACAGAGACGACACGCACACAGAGACAACACACACACACACACACAAACAGACGACACACACATAGCGACGACACACGCACAGAGACGACACACACACACACAGAGAAGACACACACACAGAGACGACACACACACACAGAGACGACACACACACAGAGATGACACACACAGAGAGAGAGACGAGACACACACACAGAAACGACAAACACACATAGAGACGACACACACACACAAGAAATGACACACACACACAGATACGAAACACACATAGAGACGATACACGCACAGAGAGGACACACACACAAAGACAACAAGCACAGAGAACGACACGCACACAGAGACAACACACACACACACAGACGACACACACATATCGACGACAAACGCACAGAGACGACACACACACAGAGAAGACACACGCACAGAGACGACACACACACACAAACACACATAGAGACGACACACACACAGAGATGATACACACACAGAGAGACGAGACACACACACACACATAGAAACGACAAACACACATAGAGACGACACACACACACAAAGAGACGACACACACACACACAGATACGAAACACACATAGAGCCGATACACGCACAGAGAGGACACACACACAAAGACAACAAGCACAGAGACACCCCGCACACAGAGACAACACACACACACAAAAACGACACACACATAGTGACGACACACGCAGAGAGACGACACACACACAGAGACGACAACACACAGAGAGAAGACACATGTACAGAGACGACACACACACACAGAGACGACACACACACAGAGATGACACACACACAGAGACGAAACACACATAGAGACGACACACGCACAGAGGAGACGACACACACATAGCGACGACGCACACACACACACACAGAGAAGACACACGCACAGACACGACACACACACACAGACAACACACACACAGAGACGACACACACAATAGCGATGACACACGCACGGAGACGACGCACACACAGAGACGACACACACACACACACACACAGAAGACGCACACAGAGATGACACACACACATAGAGGAAACACCCATAGAGACGACACACGCACAGAGACGATACACACACAGAGACAACACACACACCCAGAGAGACGAGACACACACACACAGAAATGATAAACACACATAGAGACGACACAGACACAAAGAGACGAGACACACAGACACAGATACGAAACACACATAGAGACGACACACGCATAGAGACAACACACACACACACACACACAGAGAGAGACAACACCCACACAGAGACGACACACACACACACAGACGACACACACACAATGAGACGACAAACTCAAAGTGAGGACTTACACATAGAGACGACACACGCACAGAGATGACAAACACACAGAGACGAGACACATAGAGAGAGAGACGACACACACACAGAGACGACAAACACACAGAGACAACACACACAAAGAGATCACACATACACACACACAGATACGAAACACACAAAGAGACGACACACGCACAGAGACAACAAACATACAGAGAAGACACAAAAACAGAGAAGACGCACCCACAGATATGACACACACATAGAGACGAGACACGCACAGACACGACACAAAAACAGAATCATAGTGAGAGAAATATCCAAAAAGTTGGGTTGATCTAGGTTCACTTAGAGTGGCTAAATTAACCTTAAAAAAATGAAATAAAGCTATGTCGGCTTTGCATATTTTATTCAACATATCCGAGAAAGCGCTGGAGGGGGGCATTCCTGTCGACTTATGGAGGATGTTTCCCCATTTTTCGATAATCAGGCAATTTTCTCAAGCTCTTTTCTCAAGGTCATAGCTGAGGCTGTTTCCAAAGATTTATAATAAGAAAAAAATTGTCAGGTGTGGGACTCGAACCCACGACCCCATATGGGGACCAGATCCTAAGTCTAGCGCCTTAACCACTCGGCCAACCTGACAATGGGTGTTGTCTAAAAAACCAGTCTGGTTGAAAACGTGGAGTTTTCGTACTGGTCACTTTTTTGCAATGTGTAGGAACCAGTGGGGAATCCCCGCTCGTTTGGAAAGGTGCCAAGGAAAGGCAAGCAAATAGCATGTAGTTTCAAAACGTGTTTAATCACGTGTAGAGGTCCCATAGAATGAAATTTCTGTATTGTGCATGTAAACGGCGAATTCAAGAATGAGTTTTTTACTTACTTAGAATTTTGTCATAATTTCTTGAATGAAATGAGGTGTATTCAAGAAAGAGTTTGTTACTTGCTTACAATTTTTTCGTAATTTCTTAAATGAAATATCTGTATTGTGCATTCAGGAGGAGGATTCAAGAAACAGTTTGTTACTTACTTAGAATTTTGTCATAATTTCTTGAATGAAATGTCTTTTTTATTTATCCAGGAGGCGAATTCAAGAAAGAATTTGCTACTTACTTACAATTTTTGATAATTTCTTAAATGAAATTTCTGCGTTGTGTATCCATGAGGTAACTTCAAGAAAGGATTTGTTACTTATTTAGAATTTTGTCATAATTTCTTGAATGAAATGACTTTTTTTGTTTATCCAAGAGGCGAATTCAAGAAAGAATTTGCTACTTACTTACAATTTTTGATAATTTCTTAAATGAAGTTTCTGCATTGTGTATCCAAGAGGTGACTTCAGGAAAGAGTTTGTTACTTGCTTACAATTTTTTCATAATTTATTGAATGAAATTTCCGTTATGTGTATCCAAGAGTTGACTTCAAGAAAGAAATTGTTACTTACTGAGAATTTTTTCATAATTTCTTGAATTAAATTTCTACATCGTGTATCTAAGTCGTGAAAACAATAATGAATTTGTTACTTACTTGGAATTTTGACATAATTTCTCGAACGAAATGTCTTTTTGTTTATCCAGCAAGTGAATTCAAGAAAGAATTTGCTACTTACTTACAATTTTTTCATAATTTCTTTAATGAAATTTCTGCATTGTGTATCCACGAGGTGACTTCAGGAAAGAGTTTGTTACTTGCTTACAATTTTTTCATAATTTCTTAAATGAAATTTGTGCATTATGTATCCATGAGGTAACTTCAAGAAAGAGTTTGTTACTTACTTAGAATTTTGTCATAATTTCTTGAATGAAATGTCTTTTTTATTTATCCAGGAGGCGACTTCAGGAAAGAGTTTGTTACTTGCTTACAATTTTTTCATAATTTCTTAAATGAAATTTCTGCATTATGTATCCATGAGGTAACTTCAAGAAAGAGTTTGTTACTTACTTAGAATTTTGTCATAATTTCTTGAATGAAATGTCTTTTTTATTTATCCAGGAGGCGAATTCACCTTAACTGTTAATCAGTTTAAACCTTTTTTTTTCTCCACCGTCATACAATCCAATCACTAATTAGAATCATTCACACTCCTATTATTAAACATTAATTAATATCGTTCATAGAGTCCAATTTGCGAATCCCTTTTTGCAAAAATGTCAACCCGTCTGGTAAGGCATGTAATCAAACTCTCAAAACATGCTTGAGTACATCATACATTGCCAAGTTTTTAAAAAAACCTACTAATCAAGTTACTGTATATGGAGTAACCACCGCTGTCTCTCCGATTGACCCCAAAAAAATGGGTATTACCTTAGAAACCCGTCTGGTAAGGCATGTACCGTTCGTAGTAATAGGTGACTGACCCGTGGTAAGCCATGTATCCGTGAAACTACACTGGATATTCTTGTAGGCGTGAATGTAGGCGTCATACTGTGCACAGCCTTACTACTGTCGTAGAAACTTGGGCTAATTTGATTGGAAATTGAAATGGCTAGTGCCCTTTTTAATAGTCGAAAGTGACTGAAGAGCAACTAACCCCCCTCTCACGCCCAAGTTTTCCCCAAAAACATCCAATCAAAATTTTGAGATAACCATTTTGTTCAAAGTAGTTGAAAGGTGCGGAAAATATATATCTAAGTGGATGAAACTCCCCCCACAGCCCTCAGGCTAAGGGCTGTGTTATGCCTAGGTTTATAAGGTTATATTATTATAACCTTAGGTTATACAAGGCTATTCTATTGTTATAACCAAGGTTTATTAGGTTATATAAGGTTTTTATTGAAAGTTTTGTCGTAGAAACTTGAAAAAAGGCTGATTCGATTGGAAATTCAAAGGGCATACAGCCCTTTTTAATAGTCGAAAGGAATTTGATTGCAATTATCCCCCTCTCACGCCCATCTTTTCCCCAGACACATCCAATCAACATTTTTAGATAGGCATTTTGTTTAACGTAGTTACAAGTTTTAGAAATTAGGTCTTTGAGGATGATAACGCCCTCAGAGCCGTCGGGGCAAGGGTTGTAAGTTATGCCCTGGGGGTATATAAGGTTTTTATAGATAGTGATGTTGTAGAAACTTGAAAATGGGCTCATTTGATTGGAAATTAGAAGGGCTTTTGCCCTTTTTATTAGTCGAAAGTGATTGGAAGATAACTAACAACCCTCTCACACCCACCATTCCACAAACACATCCAATCAATATTTTGAGATAACCATTTTATTCGACGTAGTTAAAAAGTCTGGAAATTATGTTTTTGAGGATGACACTCCCCCCACAGCCCTCAGGGCAAGGGCTGTAAGCTATGCCCTTGGACATGTAATTTTTTTTTTATAGAAAGCGTTGGTGCAGAAACTTCAAAAAGAAATCATTCGACTGGAAATTGAAACGGCTAGTGCCCTTTTTAATAGTCGAAAGTGATTGGATGATAAGTAAACTTCCTCTCACGCCCTCCATTTCCCCAAACACATCCAAACAAAATTTTGAGATAGCCATTTTGTTCAACGTAGTTGAAAGGTCCGGAAATTATGTCTTTGACGATGACAACCCCCTCACACCCTTCAGGGTAAGGGTTGTAAGTTATGCCTTGGGGCATATAAGGTTTTTTTTATAGAAAATGTTGTCGTAGAAACTTCAAAAAGGGCTCATTCACTTGGAAATTGAAAGGGCTAGTGCCCTTTTTGATAGTCGGAAGTGATTTGAGGGCAAATAACCCCCCTCTGACGCCCAGCATTTCTCCAAACACATCCAGTCAAAATTTTGAGATAGCCATTTTGTTTAACGTAGTTGAAAGTTTTGGAAATTAGGTCTTTGAGGATGAAAACCCCCTCACACCCTTCAGGGTAAGGGTTGTAATTTATGCCTTGGGGGCATATAAGGTGTTCATAGAAAGCATTGTCGTTAAAACTCAAATAGGGCTCATTCGACTGGAAATTGAATGGGCTAGTGCCCTTTTTAATAGTCGAAAATGATTGGAAGGCTTTACATTTTTATAGTAAAGATCGATGTGGGTAAAATGTATTATTATTCTTTTTTTTTTAAACCAGGGCACTTCGTATCGAAGGAGTTGTCTTAGGAACTTCGAAAAGGGCTCATTCGATTGAAAATAGAAAGGGCTAGTGCCCTTTTTAATAGTCGAAAGTGATTGGAGGGCAACTAGTCTCCCTCCCACTTCCACCCTCCCATTTGCCCATTATGTTTAAAAACTAAATATTGCTTTAAGATTAAATAAAATGCACTATTTTAATGCTAATTCCCAATAAGGCATCTCAGCAGTATCCCAAGAACGACTGAGGGTATTGTGTTCAAACTGTCGGGGCTACTTCTGCTCTTAAAATTTAACCAAATCAAAATAGCGTAAGTGTATCCAAGCTATCAAAGAAAGTAAACAGATTTTCTTTTGCGAATGGCATCAAGTTTTCTATTTCAGGTCAACTAGAGGAGATATGAAACTATCTCCTCTAGATATGAAACTAAATCAAACACTACTATTTGTGTCCAGATTTTTAAAAGGGTGTATGTTGTTAAAAATTGCTGAAAACTTTTTCCAGCATACAAATAGCAGGCCAATCTATAAAGTCTTAAAACAGCGAAAAGATTTAAAGAATTATTTTCTTTTTCCCTTAAAAGACTATTTCAAAATAAAACGTACAGAAATTAATTAAAAAAACATTTTTCACAAAATAAGTTTTTCAAAGAAAAGTAAAAAGAACTCCATTTAACCAAAAATGAGCAAAAATAAAATCAACTAATCTACCAAGCGTGAAACTACCTCAAATCAGCATCGATAAATAAATGAAACCCAAGACGAACAGAAATTACAATAGATAACCGAGTCAAACTCAAAACGAGCAGAAATTAACATAAGTTTGGCTCAAAACCCCTATGCCTTCCCAAGGCCAGAACATGATTTGCACTTTACTGAAAAAAACACAAATGAATGTTTATTGTCAGATTAATATACATATACTAATATCTAGTAATCAAAATGTTAATATTATTTGATTTATTAAAGTTATAAAAGTAAAAACATTTATATTTTTTATTAATTTCTAATCTACTCGCAGGTCTAATCTTTGAACAATACTGCATTATAGGCTTCTAGCTTTCCTCACGAAAAATGAACATTTGAACGTCGCTAAAATGACAAAAATAAAAAAACGACAAAGGAAGATTCTCAAATCTTTTCTCAGCATAATTATTTCTTTTTTAACAGAAGGTAGAATTCCCCCAATAATCATTTTCTCTCATCTATGCCTGGATTATCCATATCACATGATTTATGTTTTGTTTATTGTAATCGGAGTCAAGGACCCTGTGGGACTGTGCCCCCCTCGTATGAAAAATTTTTCCTTGATTTTTCGTGTAATCTGCCTATTTTGGCACTTGTTCTAAATTACCACCCTCTCCAAAACAAAACCATGTGCAAGTGCCAAGTCAGACCTAAGTTAGTTTACCTAAGTAATACCAATGAGGAAATAACACAGATCATTCCCTGGTAACTTGATTTACTTGTCAAACAGTTCGCGGTAACGAACTGTAAGTAAGGAGCGACCCGGCTCAATGGTTACCGAAACCCTAAAAAATGGAATTTTGAAACCAATAGATACATCAAAAGAATCAGATTTTAATTCTGACTTAGAATATATAAGTTTCATCAAGTTTAGTCGTACCCATCATAAGTTACACGCCTGAGAAAATTTGGCTGATTTTCGAAAAAAAGAGGGAAAGACCCCCTAAAAACTATAGAATCTTAATGAAAATCGCAAAATCATATTCAGCGTATAAGAGAACCCTACTGTAGAGGTTTCAAGCACCTATCTACAAAAATGTGGTATTTTGAATTTTTTGCCTGAAGAAAGATCATGGATGCGGATTTATTTGTTTTTTTTTCCCAGGGGTGATCGTATCGACCCAGTGGTCCTAGATTATCATGGAAGGCCTCATTGGAACGGAAATTAAAAGTTCTAGTGCCCTTTTTAAGCAACCAAAAAATGGAGGGAAACTAGGCCCCCTCCCGCGCTCATTTTTTCCCGGAGTCAGCCGATCAAAATTTTCCCCAGGGGTGATCGTATCGATCAAGTTGTCCTAGAATATCGTAAGAAGGCTCATTGAAACGGAAATTAAAAGTTCTAGTGCCCCTTTTAAGTGACCAAAAAATTGGAGGGCAACTTGGCCCCCTCAAGGGCTCATTTTTTTCCCGAAGTTACCCAATTAAAATTTTGAGCTAGCCATTTTGTTCAGCATAGTCGAAAATCTAATAAATATGTCATTTAGGATGACTTAATCCCCCAGAGTTCCCAGGGGAAGGGCTGCAAGTTATGAACTTTGCCCATTGTTTACATATTGCATTGGTTATTGGGAAGTATACAGACATTTTCAGGAAGGATTTTTTCTGGTGGGGGGGCTGGAGGAGGGGGTTAATCAGGAGAATCTTTCCGTGGAGGATGTTTTCTTGGGGTAAGGGATATTTCTATGAAGGTGTCGCCAGATTTCCCAGCATTATTTTAAAAACGATCGGAAATTAAATTAAAAAAAAACAAGTTTTTCAACTGAAAGTAAGAAGTAACATTAGAACTTAAAACGAACAGAAATTATTAAGTATATGAGGGGGTTCGCCCCCAAGTCAGTACCTCGCTCTTTACGCTACAGTTTTTTTTTTACTGCTTTCAAAAGAGCTATCTATTCTAATTAAACGGCCTTTGTGATTCAAGGGTTTGTGATTTAAACAAAATTTTAACTTTAGCGTAAAGAGCGCGGTATTGACTAAGGGGAGAACCCCCTCATATACGTAATAAAAAAAAAACAATAAAAAAAACAAGCGATACGGCTTCTTTAAGCTAAAGTTTTTTAGTACTTTCAAAATCAATCAATCAATCAATGAATCTATCTATTCTAATTAACCGGCCTTTGTGATTCAGGGATTTGTGATTCGAACCAAAATCGAACTTTAGCGTAAAGAGCGAGGTATTGAATAGGGAGCGAATTCCCTAATATACGTAATAAAAACATACGAATATAGAAATTCGTTACGTAAGTTAATTCGTAAGTTACGTCAGAACAAAATTTCGAGAAAGCCAATTAGCCAAAAAAAAGGAAAATTAATGTGCAAATTTCGTTTTAACTATTCATGTACGGTGAGCCAAAATCAAAGCTGCATTAATTAAAAAAAAACAAGTTTTTTTAACTGAAAGTAAGGAGCGACATTAAAACTTAAACTACTACTACTACTACTAACAACTCATCGCAGCACCAAGCCGCCTGAGGCCAACACAGCTACGCACGCTCCTCCTCCACCCCAATCTATTCAAAGCCTCCCTTTTTACACCCGCCCACGAAGTTCCCATTTCCTTTAAATCTTTCTTTATGACGTCCTCCCACCCCAGACGGGGACGACCTGCTTTCCGTTTAGCCCTAGATCGTTGGCCGAAAAGAACAATCTTTGGCAATCTGTCATCCTTCATCCGCACAACATGCCCTAACCACCTCAACCTTTCTTTCATTATAGACCTAGAAAGCGGTATTGAACCACATTTTTCGTATAGCCTATTGTTTGAAATACGGTCAGTCAGCCGGGTACCCAGAACAATCCTTAAGCAATTTCTCTGGAAAACATCTAGCAAATCTTCATCCGCTTTTCGGAGCGTCCATGCTTCAGAGCCATATTTGACCACTGTCATCACTGTAGCTTCTAAGATTCTAATCTTGGTTTGCAGACTTATCTTCCTATTCTTCCAGACTCTTTTTAACTGTGAAAAAACGCCCTGAGCCTTGGCTATTCTATTTTTAACATCTTCACTGCTCCCATCATCTTTACTAATAATACTACCAAGGTAAGTGAAGCTGCCCACCTGATCAATCTTTTCATTACCCAACGTCACCTTTTCATCTTCACTTATTCCTAGCCTTAGTGACTTAGTCTTCCTAACATTAATTTCCAAACCAATACTAGCACCCTGAACTCGCAAAACCTCTAAAACTTCATTCATTTTGCTCACACTTTCATCTAGGATGCTTAAATCATCAGCATAATCCAAGTCTAGGAGACTTTTTTCCTCCCCATTTGATTCCGTGGTCTCCCATTGCCTTTCCTGTGCTCCTTAAAACAAAGTCCATCAAAATAATCCATATAAAGGGGGATAGAACACAACCCTGCTTAACTCCTGATTTAATACAAAACGAACAGAAATTATTCCGTATAATAATAATCTGTATTTAAAAGCCAATTAAAGCCATATACAAAAAGACAAATACTAAAGAAAAATTACACTTCATTTGACATCTTTTCCCCTTTCGTATATGAAAGCCCCTTTCGTATATGAAAGGGGCTGTCCCCTCCTCAACGCCTCGCTCTTTACGCTAAAGTTTTTTATTGTTTTAAAAAATAAAGTTGTGAGACAGAGTCAAACTTTTGCGTAAAGAGCGAGGCGTTGAGGAGGGGACAGCCCCTTTCATATACGGAATAATTTATAATTTCTTAATAAAATCTTTCAGTTAAAAAAAACTTGTTTTTTTTATAATTAATTTCATAATAAGTCGAGTATTTCTGCTGAACCGTCGCACGAAAATCTCTGCACTGCTCGTCTATATCCCAAGAGTTCAAATAATAGCATAAAAACAAAAAATAAAGTATTAGAAGTCAAGTCAAGAGCAACAATTGTACACATAAAAATGTATGTATTTTTTCTCGAAAACAGCTTGATATTTTTTTTTCTGAAAATCACATGCTAACATATTCATTATCTGACCTGTTAAATCGGTCGAGATAGGTGACGACTTAAGGAAAATCTATTTTTATCCCCAGGGGTGATTGTATCGAACATAAGATTGGAAGAGCGCTCGTTCATGACATCATGAAATTTTTCTGTCAGTCGTTCTGAATTAAACTTCTGAGCGTCTGAAGTCAAAAATTCGTTCTGAGCGTCAATCAACAAAAGAAAAAATGTAAATTTTGTAATCAGTTATGAATAAATGTGTCGCCTCACAGAATAATACAAATCCTTCAAAATTTGTGATTCTTTGAAGAATAAACAATAGGGAGGAACTGAATTTACGCCATAATTTATTAATTCAAATGAAATTGCTGATGTGCCACCACATTACTTAAAACTAAAGAATAAGATGATAATTATATTAATACATAATTTAGATATTTCAGAGGGTAAGAAATATCTGATTCACATTAATCTGTGGTTAGAAGACTAGCGACAGCAAGAATAAAATATATATAAGCCTGCCCCGTGCCCAGCACCATTGACCGAGTGAAGCTCAGTCTCCTGGTACTAGTAATCAATAGCTCCACTTTGAAAGAAGACGGAAAAGTTTACCAGTCACGATTCTTAAAAAAACATCGAATCTCGATATTGATTTTCCACTAGTTTCAATATTCTCTCCTTTCCTTTTAGCCCTTACTGCTTCAGATTGTTTGTATCTTGGAAAATATGCCTATAATGCACAACTTTACACCCGTGCCATTGAATGGTTTGAACAGGCGCTAAATCTTTCAATGACAACGAATAATCCAAGGAGCACCCCAAATCTCGCTAGGAACTTGCTTTTGCTGGCTGAAAGAGAGGTATTTAAAGCTTATCTTTTAAATGAACAATCTTTGGAAGTTTCTTATTTTAGTCAATTAAATTAAAATCAAATAAGTAGCTGTTTTTATTATATGAAATAGATGGGACTATACAGCCATGTGAGGCATTTCAGACATACTTCAAAATCTTTCAGTAACAAGGATTCTTATGAAGCTATTCACCATGTCTCCTTAAATTTCATTGTAGTACAGGTGCAACAAACTGGTTTTATATTGTTTTTTTTCTCCCTATGCTTCCGGATTCATTTTATTGCTAAAAACGGTAAGGACCTATCTCTGAAGTTTTTTACATAAAGTGTGGACCTCAGGTTGAATTGACGATTATGACCAGGCCTGGGGCACACCACTTCTTACACTCCCTTCATCATTCAAGGTGTCCTCAAATCGTAAGTAAATTTTTTCTCAGAAAAAAGTTCACTAATAGACCTAGTTAGTATGTTTTGGTTCTTCTAGAAACAGTGCTTTCTTCTGATATAAGCAATATACTTATCGTTTTGCAGAGGGTTATTTCCGAGAAGTAGGGTTGGGAGGGGGAAGAGAGTCTGGGATGCAGATATATTGGAAGTGAATTCCAAATTTTACAATCTTGGTGCAAGACATGGCAGAAAATCAGTTATCGCTTATTTTGAACTTAACATTACTATAAAACAATTGTTGCTTCATTACATCCACAAAAATATATCTATTGAATTTTCAGAGTCACTTTAAGATTTCCAGAGTTTCAATGCATTTCAGACACACAAACACACATACCCTCCCCCTAAGGTCTGGATATATCTTTAAAATAACAATCAAAAGGAATGTACAGGACTTACGAAGAAACATAGCATGTTGACATTTGACAAAACCCGATGCAATTTAAGTTATCCCCACGTAAACTTGCCCCAGGTAAACTTTGCCCCCAGAACTAAATCTCAAATCACTGCGCTCTCTAATGAGAAGCAGGATAAATGAACCAGATTGGATTAGAAAAAATGTGTTAGTTACATTGTTAATATAAGAAACTAATTACCAGAGATTTCGGAAAAGGGCCCTGGCCCCCTGGATGCCTACTTGTTTACGCGAGAAATGAGTAACACCTAGTTCGAGAATGCTTTACAATACATTATTATGTATAATTTTATTTGAAAAATTTATTTTAATATTGACGAATAGACAATTATCAGAATTTGAAGACTATTTGATATGAAATCATAGATCATATAAATACAAAGCGCATTGTACCCCTTTTTAGATCATATTTGCAGCATAGAAACATATTTTTGCATGAACCTCAGTAAATGCTGTCGTTATCAAATGTACTTTTAGTTGTCATATATCAGAGACTGACGCAGGAATACATTTTAGAGGGCTCACCTTTGGAAAGTGGCAAGAAAACAAACTTTCGTTTGCAAAACGAAAAAATCAACCAGAGTAATAACGAAATCGAGCCAGGTTTCATTATATGAAAATAAAGTTTCCTGCTTGTGCCAAAATCCATGGCCAACAGTGTATGAGCTGAACTGGATTTCTAAATTTAATGTCAGATAGGACTATCCGTAGTGGTTATGCCAAGCTGTTGTTTCTTCGACCCAGGTTTCTACTTTCGGATGGAAAGCTCTGTTCAAGCAGGCAAGTAAGTGGGCTACAGTTTCAAATTTAAACTACACTAAAATCTAAAAATGCTGGAGTTATGCGATATTTCCTTGGCTCTATCGTCAAAATATTTGGTTAAAATAATCAGTAGACCGGTTGACTTCTTTACTTACATTGATGGTAATATTCCAAATGAGATGGAACACCTAAATTGGTCACACTTTCTTTTTTTAGTTGTTTTTGAAAATGTATAGACAGATAGATATTTATTGCGACAAAGTCCACTTTGGGCCATGGCAATAAAACAACAAATAACACACATTAATACCAAACGGTACTAACACACATAACAGGGTATATAATAATAACGATGAAAAAGCATAACAATTGCAAAAAGAAAACAAACATTATAAGGCACATAATATCATAAAACTAACATAATTACACAAAATGTTGCAGAGATGATTAATATATTCTAAATGCTCTAAAGCTACATGGATCATGGCTACACAAAAGAAAAAAGAAAATACTTCAAGCACACCATATAAAATTACATTCAACATTCTTTTCTCGTCCCACCTATCGTTCATCCTCCAAAAATCTCTCTCTAACCTTCATGGCTACACGCGCGTACCTCCCCACATTCTTAATGTCCACTCTACACTTACTTTTTAAATTCCGACCATCCAATCCTATACGATAATATTACGAAAAATGGTTCTCAAATAGTGGTGCAAATTCACGAAAATGGAAGGGAGGGGGGGGGGGGGTAAATGTATTTTAAAAAATCAAGGAAAGGGTATTTTCCAAAAAATACCATTTTTTTTAATACAAAGAACGGTATTTTTCATTGAAAATGCAAAAAAGAGGTATTTATATTTCTAGGGGGTCTGGCAAAAGATTGACGGAGCAGGGCAAATTTCCCTTCAGCCATGAGAACCAAATATTCAAACTGTACACATTTATAAAGCAAAAGAAAGGAAGGATTCTTAAAGAATACTTGAAGGAAGAAAAACTTAATAGGGAAACTTATTAGAAAGAGGAAAGATAGATAACGAATACACAAACAACTCGGTTTCCGACAAGACAATAGATTACTAAGCTTGACACAAAAGCTTGTTAGCTACACTGAAGCTCTTAGAGCTTGGTAGTTTTCATAGAGTATATATTTTCTTGTTTTTTTAAAATGTATTTTCCTAATATATATTATATTTTATTGGAACAACAAGTTGACCCGTTGACCTCGTTATTCCACTCTAAACATTTGGGAGTGAGGCAGAGGAATTGTATCACTCGTGCCTCCTAAGCCTTAATCGTGCTTTCATTGCTGAAGAAATAAGAGCTTACCAATTGCTCCTTTCTAAGTAGTGCCATTCAAAAATTTGTCCAAGAACTATTTTTTTCTCAACCTTACCTACCTTAGACCTCAAATCCTCCTGTGCCACCAGAGGCACCCAGGGCATCTACGATGAGCCACCAGTTGTTCTGCAAGTGCTTTGCCACCAAACCATCTTCCCATTGGGGTCGTATAGTCTATGAATGTTGGAAAGGTCCTCTCTATGTCTGCGACGTAAGGTATTTTTTTGGTCGACCTCTCCTGCGGTTTCCCTGAGGTTACCATTCCAAGATCTGTCTTGGGATCCTATCGTCCTTCATACAGATCACGTGCCCAAGGATCGCCACCTTCGTTGCCGAATGGTGTCCGTAACCATGGGTAGGCCTGAGATAGATCGGACTTTCTGGTTTGTGACGTGATCTCTCCAGTCGATATTCAGAATCCTCTGAAGGCAATTATTTTCGAAGGCAAAAACCCTTCTCTCTTTTTGTTGACTTAAACTCCAGCACTCATTGCTGTAGAGGAGTGCAGAATGGACATTGCTATCAAATAGCCTAATTTTTAATTTCGTAGACGCGGATGAATAATCCTTAAAAAGCAAATAAAGTTGCTGAAATGAGTTCTTCTGTTGAAAAATTTGCTCTCAATATACACCATTTTATAGGGCTGGTAACTCTATTGCTGTGGCACACATAAAATGCCCCACGTGTTGTAGGACAATGACTGGTTGCAAGAAGAAGCCAAAGTTCTGATTCAGTGCAAAAAAGAGCCAAGTCGTCATTCCGTAATTTAGGTGCAAAAAAGAAATTTGGAGGCAAAAAGTATACCCGTGTCTACTTTGCTTTTTCTGCCGAAAACTAAGGAAAAACATTAAGATGTAAAACGAACACAAATTATCCCTTATGTCACGGGGGTTGTCCCTTTCTCAACTTCCTCTCCCACAGATTTTCAAAAACGCCTTTTATGGGGTATTTTTATTGAACAGTATCTTTTCGGCATTTTCATTGTAAAAATTGGGAAAAAACGATAAATTTGCCCTCTAAAGAAAATAGACTTTTCCTCCTAAGTTTTTATAAATTGACGTCACTAGCTGCTCCAAACAAATCAAAACGAAACTTGTTTCTTAAGTTTGCGAAAAAGGCGGTTAGAAAAAAAGCGCTCCACCTTGAAAATGACGATTATTGAACCAATTATTCAAGAAACCGCTACAACTTTAAGTGGAAGAGAGTTGAAAAAAGCTTGGTAAGGGCTAAGACGCAGGCGACACTATTATTTACTTTAGATATATTTCTTGAATTAATTTACAGCACTTAAAAAGAGTAATATTTAAAGAATAAACCATTTGATTAATTGTTAATAACTTATATTATTAGTGTTAAAGAAACCAAACATCTTGCAGCAGGATAATGAAAATGACCCCAACATCGGGTGGTGTTCCAGTTTTATATCAGTTTATCGTGAATTAGTTAAATAAAGACAAATAAACAGATTGACCATTTGCATATAAAAAAAAAACGAAAAAAAGAAAGAAATAAGTGCCTAATAATCTCTTAATACCAATATTCTACCGTTTGCCAATGTTATCAGACTATTAATAGCTCCTAGTGTTAAAAATATTTGTGAGTTACTGGATTTAAATGATCGTTGAAATTACCACATGACCTCATCGGAACTGCTGAATACTGAGATTGACTGTATGCATGTCAAATAAAAGAAAAAAAAAGAAAGAAAGAAGTAAGTACCTAATGATCTCTTATTACCAATATTCTACCGTATGCTAAGACTATTATTTGCTCCTAGTGTTAAAAATGTTTTTTGAGGTACTGCATTCAAATGATGATTGAAACAGTGTTGCCACCAGCGTTGCCACCAGCGTTGCCAACGCTTTGAGATAAATTGTACCAGTTTTTCGACCAAAGTTGTACTAAAAAGATTAATTTGTACCATCTGAACAGTAGGTTGAAAATTTGCCACTCACGTCGCTTTTCGACGCTTGCCGGTCCGGTAGTTATGTTTAATTGATTTTGCTGAAAACTGAGAAAAAGTTTTAGGGTGAGTGAAAACTGAGAAAAAGTTCTATATGAAGAATGCTTCTATAGACTCTCTCAGCTTAACATAATAGCAGCTTAACAATCGCCTTAATGCCCAAACCGCTGAAAACATTTTAGAAGAAGTGTCAGTAAAATCTTCTGAAAGCATTCTCGAAGCTGATTTTTGGGGTTAATCCTTTTTTCGATATTTTGGGCATTAAGGCGAATAATTGATAAAGTAAGAAAACCAATAACGTAGTGTCAACAACTTATAATCCAACTATAGGATGAGTAACGAGCGCCAAAAGCAACAAACAAAACATATCAGCAATCACGCCATGAAAGTGCCTAATTCCACAAATTCCTATAGGTTGACGGATTAGGTTACCCACCGGCGAATTACGCGTTGAAAACATACTTCGCTGGTCATCCTCATAAGTTCTTGGTCGATTCTACTATTCAGAACTAAATTAATTTAACATAAGTATTTCGACTATATTGCACCAGAAATCAGGTTAAACCATACAAACGTAATAAAACTGTAACATTAAAAAAAAAAAGAAAAAAAAGAGGAACATTTGCGCTAGTTGGTCATTTTTCTGCTGTTTCTTCTTGTAGCCCAGTTTTTTTTTACATTCTTTTACACAGTTTTTTCACTTTGGATACAGAACCGTTTTCAAGGGTGGTTTCCAATTCTGAGACGATCCGTTTTGCACTGAGAAGCCCGTCAAGTGGTGAAACCGAGACGATTTTTAATACTGGTTTTGTTCAGATTGACAGCTGAGAATGTTCGCTCAGCAGCAGCGGAGGCGTGTGGGAGAACAAGCAGACTTAAACTGAAACGCCCGAGCAGAGGAAAACGCTTTGACCCATTAACATTTTTTGCCTGTAAACCCAAAAGCCGTGCCGTGTTTTGAGTCCAAAACATGGCTGGATCTGAATCAATCGAAGTACCAAGCTCAGAGCAAAAGGGTAATCTCTTAGCGGTGCCAAGTTTGGCTAATTTTACTCTACTCTTATAGCATAGTGTGGATGAAGCCAATCGAAGTTTCTTACCACAAAATATCTGGAATTGAAAAAACTCTTTCTCATTTCATCATAGAGCACGATCAAAAATTTCCTACACTCTTTTTTTAAGCTCAACTGCAGCAGATAGAGATACCTTTTCTTTGGCAAAAATCGTTTCCACCTGGCCCTCGCATTCCACATCCTTGAAATCGACGTAGTAGTTGGTGTCATGTGGGTTTATGAGGCGGGAATCACTTTCTTTGGTATAACTAGGCAACACAAAGTGGGTGGCTATTGTCTTGTACACTTCAGAAAAATGATTATAGACGAGATGAATCTGGGTGTCTCATGAACAACCAAGCACTAATAAACTTGAGCAGTCTTCTGACAGCTTTGACTAAACAACACCTTGCTCCCGATCATAACCGACGCTTTGTCTGCAGCAAATCCTATTAGGTTTGCGTTTGGAGCTCCCATTTCTTGAAAAAGTAGTTTAAGTTATGACCCGGTAAACATCTTCGGCTGTACATTGCTGAAATTCTATAAGTTTCAAGAAGGAGCCTCTTGCAGGAAAACTGTCTTCTCGATTATCACCATTCAGATCAAGATGGCGAACAACTATAACCAGGCTCTTTGTGTTACTCAAGTCTGTGCTTTCATCAACTATTATCGAGAATCTCTGCGTCTTGATGATTTCGCATAGATCTTCAAAACCAACTTCGCCAATAACTTCGTTCATGAGATGTGAACGACGTTAAAATTTGGATTGTACCAAAAAATTTTCAAATGTACCGCATTGTACCAGGAAATCTAAATTGTTCCAAAAATGGTACAATTGTACCGCTTTCGCAACGCTGGTTGCCACCCTGACCTGGAAGAGTTTACTAAATCTGAAAGGAAAAATTTACTAAATCACATCTGCTTTTACTAAATGCCCAAAAAAAATTTTGCGCACCATCAAGCATCGATTTTTACTATAGGAGCATAATCAATAGTATTTTCACAATCTTTTTTCCTATTTTCTTCTTTTTTTTCTCTTTTCCTCTCTCTGTCTTTTCCTCTTTTCTTTCGTTTTCATAGTATGATTGAAAATTCCGGAAACTTATAGTAGCCATAATATCTAACTTAATCGAAATCAGTTTTTGTAATGAATGGACCCTAATTTTTTCCCCTGGATTCATGAAAAATATTAAAAGTTTTATTTACTATAAATCATGAATTTTTACTAGATTTCGGGAAATTTACTAGATCCTCTAAATTTACTAGATTTTTTTTACTAGATCTAGTAAAATCCTACTGACGGTGGCAACCTGGATTGGAATTACTAAATGATCTGATTAGAACTGCCAAATATAGTGCCTACTTTTTATCAGCAAAAACAACCCTTCATTAAACTGAATATAAACGAAGTTATAACTAGTCTTCTCTTATAGCATGACCAAAAATTACAAAATGGAATGGTGTCTGATTACTTACATCCTCTGCCCGTTTCGAAAAAAACTGCAAGGCTGCAACGAGAAGATAAGATCCTAAATAGACGCTTTGCTCTTGGGAAACATCTCACGACTTACCAGGAACTTGAAAATTTCAAAGCCCTTTGTAGAGGCGAACAGTTAATGGTAATGTGGATTTCTTTCAGTTAATCGATACAGGTACGTACAGAGGAAGGGGGCTGTAAGAAAAAGAGAAAGTAAGCGACCCAAAAAATATTGGAAAACATGGGACAAAGAGTACAAAACGTTTTACTGCTAAATGGTTTTGACAATCTCTTTGGGTTTACTTTGACCCCTTATAATCACTGTTTAATTAGTCAATTACTGTTAAATTAGTGCTATAATTACTGCGTTTTATAAGTATAATTATTTGTCATGTGCACAAATACTACACGTTAAATCATATTATGTAAATGTTTTACGTGTAACATTCAATGTTTCAGCTGTAAATGCTCGGGTGCCACGTTGGCGGCTGGTGCTCAATTCACCCTCAGTGTATTTTTTTTTTAATTGTGTCGAAGGTCAAACTAGCTATTATTTAAATTTAAAAACTATTTCAATGAAGTCAGGAGGAATGAGGAAAGCTAATGAGCCAGATATGACCCAAACTTTCATACCATCTAAAGCTTGGAACCCTATTGGAAACTACAACGAATTTGAAGAGAAAAGTAGTAAGTATGTTTATTTACATTTCAAGTAAATTTACCTGACTATTCTTGGCCCTTAATAACTGATAAATGGCTAAACTGATATTCAAAATTGAAAATTAGTATATCTATGAAAAACAAAACTTTCATTCTATCTAAAACCTGGAACCTCATTGAGAATTATAAAGAATTAGAAGGGTAAGACATCAGAATTTCAAGGGACCGTTGGTTAAAGTGTTGGGACGTATGGTACAGTTTCTAAAATCTTCGCGGTTCGCAAGACACTGGTCCAAAATAGCAAGACCTGGAGGTTGCACGAATGAGACAAGTGGACAGGTTCACCACTCAGGATTCTTGCTAGGGAGTGAAGAACCAATCTATTTTGAAGTTTTTAGTCAATCAATTTATTTCATATTGTTTTTTTCTTATAAAATAAAGTATTTAAATCATCACCCCTTCAAGGCCACATAGCCTAGTAAAATAGCAGGTAATGCGACAAGTGCAAGTCTAAAAAAGATTAAAGATGCTTAATAAATAAAAAAAACAGGTAAAGAGGCACAAAAGATAAATCTTACATATTGAACGCCATAAAGGCAGTGGCATCGACTCGAAAGAGGTACGGAGAGGGGACTATTCACTCTACATTTTTGTATCTCTTCCCGAATTATTTGCCCTTTTCCCTGGAGTTTTATTCCCAACCCTTAGATTTTGCACTATTCTTTTTTATATTTTTGCTGAATGCCCTTTTTAATATTTTCATTGAAAAAACTGAAAAAAAAACGACAAATACTCCCCCTTAGATATTGAAAAATACTTTTACGCCGCCCCTTCACCCTTCTTAATTTTTGTGGGTTTACGCCACTGCATAAAGAATGAAAGATGGAAACCCAGAGAATTTATAACTATTTTGTAAAAGCCTCAAAAGAATGAACCCATGATCTGGCGCAGGAGATGTTTTCCAGGTGATTTTACACGGAACTACAGGACTAATTTACTTTGAAAATACCAAGACTTTAAATCAATATACAAGTAAGTATGTTCTACAATTAAAATTTAATAGAGTAAAAAAGAAATATTTTGTAAAATGAGCTTCAGAACTTAATGTTCATATTACTTGGTTTACTTTTAAGATTATTTAATGTACTTAAGATTAAGCAAACACCTACATTTCTAATCACATTAAATTCGCAGTCATTGTGGAAAGATATACACCTGATTTTCTTTAGTAACAAATTCCCGTTTATACGCTTTATATTCATTCCACTACGTTCTGATGATGTCCTCTAGCATAGTTACCAGATATCAAGGCCTTGCCCAAGAGGGGTGGGGCTGGTCATGAGGCTTGAACCCCCTCCTGCCAAATTGTATAGTGATGGAAAACTTTAAGTTTTAAGAACTTTCTAAGAGAAAAAAGCCCTGGACAGCTTTTGCCTTAAGATACTATAAACGGCCTTGTCAACTTCCATAAATGGACTCTGGATGGTGGAACAATTTACATTTCGTTAATGTTTCTCTAATTTCAGAGTGAACAGGAACAATCAAAGCTCAAATGTTGGTTAGACACAAGAAAAAACCCTTACTTGTTGCTGATGCCTGTAAAGGTGGAAGAAAATAGTGCTGTACTTAACTTATATACATTCCATGACATACTGACTGAAAATGAAATAGCCATCATTAAAAGTATTGCCAAACCTAAGGTAAATCTTTTCCATTTTAAAATCGAATATCTGTATCTATAACACTATATATATTATATCTCTATCTTGAAAACAACTAAGTTTTTAGTATCTATTTTCTCTTACAATGTCTATAGATTTAATCGCAAAATGAAGAATTTCCCTATTAGTGAAGGACAAAAGGGGTAAAACCTCATAATTAAAACGTTTCTTACATTGGAATTTTCATAAGAACCACTTTTAAAACATCTAAAGAATCACTCAGAATTTCCCTTCAGGAAAGGCCCCAAAAACATCGCCAGAGGGATAAAACGGGGTAAAATTTGATCTCCGAAATAAAGCCAAAACTTAATTTTTGCTTGCCCGGATGCGCCATTTTCACCTCTGCGCGCAGATTCGAATAAAACCGTAGAAGTTCACTTTTTCAATATTTTGGGGTATAAAAGGGTAATTTCCTATAAGATCGGGTCTTGCAAGCTAAAAATGAAGTAAGAAGTTAAATTTTCCGTGATTTGTGAATTTTGTCTGGTGTTACAATGAAAAAACAAAACGAAAAAATATAGCATTTGCTTATTTTGTTTTCAGCAAAGTGAATATGACACCCTATCACAGCTGGCCGTCTGGCGATGGCACGGGTCAAAGGGCTTTACTTTGAACCCCCCTCCTCCAATCCTACTCTATTTTTTTTTAATCGCTGATTAATATCAATTTATAATGATACAAAGCAATTAAGACGTTTTAACATTTGCAAGGGGGGGGGGTTGGTGGGGTGCAGGCTCCAGGGGGAGGAGACATAGCATAAAAACTGTTGACCAAAACTGGTTGGAAACGGGGCATATGCACTATTTACCAAAGGTGTCGGACACAGAGCTAATGTAATGCTAATAAAACGGCTCGGAGATAGGGCCTATAGGCTGCTGACCAAAGTTGGTTGGAGATGGAGCGTAAGCGCAGTCGACCGAACGGGATTGGAGACGTCTAGCATACCGAAGGGAGTTGGGAATGGATAATGCGTGCTGTTGACCAAAAGAAGCTGGAGATGGATCGTACGCAGAGCTAACCAAAGTGGACTGGAGACAGTTTACGCTCTGTTGACCATGGTAGGTGGAGGGAGTTGAAGAGAGCGTGCACACTTTTGACCAAAAACGTCGAAGCGTGGAATGTATGTGGGGCAGAGCCGTTTAAGCCCTTCAATAACGCAGATTGAAAGTTCTTGTATGAATCTTATTTCAGCAAGGTGTAAAATGTCTAGATTTCTTCCAGGAGTTCTCCAATTTCTACGATCATACGTTAAGTATAATGACGCTGAAAAAAATAGACTATACGTTGCTCTTTATTAAGTCTTTGCAATTGTGCTCAATGGTACTGAGGAAGAGGCCTTTCAATATTTGGATAGTGCTGGCACATTGATTATAGCTAATATTCAATCAGAAAGAGATGAGGGAGATGGAGGTACAAATGGTGGACCTGGCACCCGGGTAGATGATGACGAAGCTAGTGGGGCAGAAGGAGGTGACATGGAATGCGGCGACAGTTCTGGTACAATTATTACGACTTTTATTTCGAATTCCATTTTAATTATTTGTTCAGTTAATACATAATAAAGCCATGCCAATAATAGACCAGCAGAAATTAAATTTGAGAAACCAAAGTTGTTTTTTTCAACAGAAAAGAGATATTTCAAAACTTCAAACTAGCAGAAATTGCCTCTAGTGAAAAGTCACACTAAAAAATGACAGAATTTAATTTCGATTTTGAAAACAATCAAAATTAATATGAATTAGTAAGTCAAACCTAAATAAAGAAACTAAAAGGGCTGCTGCTACCCCTAAGTCCCCTTGTCCTAAAGTTAATTTTTTCTAAGACCTTAAAAAAATCAATATAAATATGGTCTTGACAATCAGTGTAGTCTTACCTTTTTTAATCGATATTTTTTTATTCAATTTCTTATCATTTTTAAACCAATACAAATGTACATGAAATTTATAGCTAAGGTCAACTTTCAGACATAACAATTGGCAATCTCGGCCCTAAGCATACCCCCTCTTCTGATGAAAAAGGAGGATAAGGATCCTCTTGAGCAATTCCTGGCGCGTAGAGCGTCGAATCGACGTTTCAGTGGCTGGGTCTTTCTTACAGGGACAAGTAGTAAGCTTGTCACCCAACTTTGATGCAGCAGCCTTGCTTGCTCTTCTGATGGTCTTAATAATTTAAATTCCTATTTCGCAGGTTATTTGAATATTTAAAGTAAAGCATATTTCTGTAAAGCACACGAATCAAAGCTTAATGAATCAAAGCCCAATGAAAGCAATATTTCTCAATTTACAGAAATAAATTTTGATAACACAAATATTAACAATACTTAACTAGGGTTGTCAGCTATGGGGAACGGAGACAGCAAAGGATTTGGAAATAGCTCCATTAAACTACAACAAAAAGTATGTTGTCATCACGTTAAACTTTGGTTCTTGACTTTAGCACTATTTTACCATATATTTGGGCAGGAAGCTGCAAGTTGAAGTTACTAATTAAAACTGTTATGGCGGACCGATGAACGATTAGAAAAACAAGATTATATGGAAGATCTGTAGAAAGAAGGGAAAAGAATCCAGCACACAGAAGCAAACCCATTTTGGATTAATTGCATTTACCTTATATAAAGCGCATAATCTCACCGAGTGCATGAAAACTAAACCAATGATGGAACAGAATTATGAATTAAGTTAAATGCGTCTGGTATTTTTGCGGGTTTGCCGTCACTAGTAGGTAACTTTCTATCTGGGCAATGCGAAAAGCGTAAAGTAAGCTTACCAGGGACTGAGTATGCTTGTCCTGTCTGTGACTCGTTATGAGGGGTTAAATCATGCTTTGTTTAGATGCAGCTGGCTTTTGTCGATCTGGGGCTCTGTTTTTAGGCAGGAAAAGGTGAAATTTTTTCTGAATTATTTATTATTTTTTCTGAATTATTTTTTCTGTGTGTGTATTAACCTGTCGTAGTGGCAATTGGTAACTTCATAAGAAGACTTCATTCATTCTTGGTGTATTCTAGCCCATTCTTTAATTAGTCGATTTTCACTTATAAATTCAAATTTTAGGATTTCTTATATACTTTTTTCTAAATAGCTTAAAGGCTTTGGTGTTATTTTGAATATTGTTACACGAGAGGTTTAAAAGAGAAAAAAGGTGTAGCACATACCCTTTTGTGAGGAGCAGAGAAAATACATTTGTTCCTTCTCCTAACTGAAAACCTTCCACCCTCTTGGGAAACCTGGCTGTATGCAATCCGTGTAATGAGAAATCCTCGCTTGCCATCAGGCATTAAAATGAAGATAAAGAAATAATATGTATCTATGATGCTTACCGGAACGGAATATACTGCTGACTGCAGTCTCTGTTGTATCTTTGGCAGGGTTGAACTAAGGAGGTGTGAAGTGGAGGCCATGGATAAAATTGCCGAGGATCTGGAAGATGCAGCTAGACGGCATAATAGTAAAATATTGTACTGGCACGTTAACAAATTGAGAGGTAGTAGTCAATCCGGACTTGGTCCAGTTAAAGATAGGAATGGGGTCACAATTAGCGATAAGGAAAAAACTGAAGAGAGATGGGCCTGACATTTTGAGAATTTGCTAAACCGAGATAGAGTTGCAGGAAAAAATATAGAGGAAAATTAAAAAGTTTGTGATACCTTGGATGTGAAGGAAGATTTGTTTTGTGAGGAGGAATTAGCAACAGTACTAAAAGGATTAAAGAATAATAAGGCTCCAGTTGCTGATAGGGTGGTAAATGAGTTTCTTAAATGTGATGGCTCTGAGGTTAGAAATAAGTTACTGAAGATTATGATATGATTTTCGAAAAAGGGGAAGTACTTAACGATTTTAGGAAAACCTTAATTAAGCCACTTTATAAGAAAGGTGATAAAAGTGAGTGTGGTAATTATCGAGGCATTAGTCTGGTCTCTGTAGGTAGTAAATTACTTAGTAATATGATACCTTTTAGACTGAGAGATGCTGTAGACAAAGTTTTAAGAGAAGAGCAGTGTGGTTTTAGAAAAGGTAGAGGATGTGTCGACCAAATTTTCACTCTTAGGCTAATAATTGAGAAGTGCCTGAGTTTTCAAACACCTTTGGTCCTCAGTTTTATAGATTATGAGCAAGCGTTCGATTCTGTTGATAGAAGAGCTTTAGTAAAGGTTTTATCCTTGTATGGTATACCAGACAAATACATTAAAGTGATTAGTGCTATGTACGAGAATAACACTGCTGCGGTTAAGGTAGGAAATGAGGTTAGCAGCTGGTTTTGTATTAAATCAGGAGTTAAGCAGGGTTGTGTTCTATCTCCCTTTGTATGGATTATTTTGATGGACTTTGTTTTAAGGAGCACAGGAAAGGCAATATGAGACCACGGAATCAAATGGGGAGGAAAAAGTCTCCTGGACTTGGATTATGCTGATGATTTAAGCATCCTAGATGAAAATGTGAGCAAAATGAATGAAGTTTTAGAGGTTTTGCGAGTTCAGGGTGCTAGAATTGGTTTGAAAATTAATGTTAGGAAGACTAAGTCACTAAGTCTAGGAATAAGTGAAGATGAAAAGGTGACGTTGGGTAATGAAAAGATTGATCAGGTGGGCAGCTTCACTTTCCTTGGTAGTATTATTAGTAAAGATGGTGGGAGCAGTGAAGATGTTAAATATAGAATAGCCAAGGCTCAGGGTGTTTTTTCACAGTTAAAAAAAAGTCTGGAAGAATAGGAAGATAAGTCTGCAAACCAAGATTAGAATATTAGAAGCTACAGTGATGACAGTGGTCAAATATGGCTCTGAAGCATGGACGCTCCGAAAAGCGGATGAAGATTTGCTAGATGTTTTCCAGAGAAATTGCTTAAGGATTGTTCTGGGTACCCGGCTGACTGACCGTATTTCAAACAATAGGCTATACGAAAAATGTGGTTTAATACCGCTCTCTAGGGCTATAATGAAAGAAAGGTTGAGGTGGCTAGGGCACGTTGTGCGGATGAAGGATGACAGATTACCGAAGATTGTCCTTTTCGGCCAACCATCTAGGGCTAAATGGAAGGCAGGTCGTCCACGTCTGGGGTGGGAGGACGTCATAAAGAAAGATTTAAAGGAAATGGGAACTTCGTGGGCGGGTGTAAAAAGGGAGGCTGTGAATAGATTGGGGTGGAGGAGGAGCGTGCGTAGCTGTGTTGGCCTCAGGCGGCTTGGTGCTGCGGTGAGTTGTTAGTAGTAGTAGTAGTATTTTCACTTACTACATTAGTGACAATTAAGTGAAAATTACTATTAGGTGACAATTGTAAGCTTTTTGTTTTCTCACTAATGACTATTAACTAGCTGTATTACTGTTTAAAAGTGAAATCGAACAAAAATCCCAAATAAAAAAGATCTGGTAAACATTAAGGTGAAAACTTTGGAAAGTTGTCATTCCTACATTTTATCATTTTTTTTGGCCAGAAAATCTGTTTTGGCTTTAAAACAGAGGAACATCAAAATGAGAAAATATTATACAATTATGACTTTCTACACAAAATATAATTGAAACTTTCTTGAATTTTTTTGTACTAAAAAACAAAATTAATGAATGAGGAACTAAAGGAAAAATTCATTGATCATAACCTAGATGTGGTTTCTTTTTTATGAAAGAACACATGGAAGATTCAATATGGACGCAAAATAGGGCGTGACTTATGTTTATATCTTTCCTACTTCTTCATGAATTTAACCACTTGAAAGTAAAACAAGAATTTTCAACTTCTTCTTGAATTTGAAGAAAAAACTTATACTAACTTTTGAACTTAAAGGAAAAATGGCAAAATACTATTTTTCAGCTGTCAACAAAACATACTGACTTCGTTTAATTATAAAAACAAAGGCTTGGGTTCAATGAGTTTTGATTATTCGTCTTCTTGAACTTCCATTTTCCTCCGTTTTTTCGTCTTTGACACAGGTGCATTAGGTATGTCCCAGAATGCATCCGGGACAAACCTATACATATGCATGAGAAACTAAATGGCACTGAAGTCCGGCCTGTTTTGCGGGGGGCTCTTAATGAGCTTCAGCAGAGAAAAATGTCTCTCTGCCGAGGCACTTGAGTGAGACAAGGACATCAATACTTCCATGAACCTGAGGACGGTCAAGAGCAAAGAATTTCCACTGTCGTCCTTACACCCCTCCCCCCCAAAAAAAGATAAAACGCGCAGGTTCTAGCTTGGTGTTTTTCTGATTTTATCATCACCATGGGGAAGCATTTTCCAATCGGTGCTGAGCAAATCTTTTTCAATATTTAAAGTTGCAGAGAATCTACTGTGCATAAACGCATTAGAGGGAATCGTACCAAAAATGACAATTGTCGGATTAACACATTTGAGCAGATTCAGAAGAGGATCAAAGGCATTGATTCGTGATTTAAATTGCAAACATAACTTTTAATAGAAATTGACGAACTTGAACAGAAAATTGTTCAATATTTGGTGTTCAAGATTTTTTCCCATCTTACTAGTATGCACTTAGAAATTTGCTCCAAAATATATGTCTTTAAAGTTTTGCAGATTATCAGGCTTTATAACCTCTATAGCAAATGGGCTAGTGCGAGCCAAAACATCTGCTTTGATGAAATTTGCAATTATTTTCTTCGAGCAGCTTTTCACCTTATTAAGAAGTAAATGAACTTGAACCTCTTTACTCTGGAACTGTACAATAAGTCGGTTCACCACTGTTAGAATTTAACCAAGGAACACATAACGTAATTTATAACCCTCACTTATTAGTGCGTTGTAAAGGGCATTATTGGGTGGTATATTACCTTCAAGATAAGATTGAAAATACAGTTGAAGTGTCTCATATTGCTCTAGAAGTTGTTAAGATACACTCTACAACCCCAGCCATCTCGTTTTCCTAGGGTAAAGCAGACAGCGCTCAGGTATATCAGGAAATGTTTGGCCCTGTCAAAATTTCATTTTCCTTTTTTGCTAAACACGATAAAACCAAAAATATCAGGACTGATCTGCAAAACACACGGGTCTAAGACATCAAACGAAGCACCTGAGCAAAGGGTAAATGAATAGCAGATACAACCGACAGTTGCAAGCCATAGAAAGTCATGCTTTAAAGACTTTGCTAACCCATTTTTGGATCTTAGCATGATACTTGCATTGTCCGAAGCAAAGGCAACATTGATTGTCAGTAGTATTTTTTTCTTATTTTACTGAATTCATCTGCAATTAAGCTCTTCAACCCTTTAGCTGTTGCATCAGAAACAACTGACATTGAAAAAACTGCTCGACTGGTTTCTACTCTTCCAGAGATTAATAGCGAACAATTATTACAATAAATTTTGTTGGTCTTCTGTCTGTTGGTTCATCAATGATGATTGAGATCTTGGTCACTTTCAATACTACAAATATATCATATTCACGAGCTTTTCAAATTACATTTTTATTATTTCGGTTGTATTTTTCCTTGCCGAGGCCTAAAGGTGAACGGAAGGTTTGTATTTTCTTTTTTTTCTGACTGCTTAATTTACTTTTTGACTTTCGTTGGAACTGCTATCCTCATCCATGTGAACCTGGGTCTCTTGACTGTCCTCTTATGACAAAAGAGATGGAAATATAATGTTTGTACTAGAACTCTTTACAACAGAAGCATCCTGCGTCACAAACGTCTGAACAAATGTCGCATTTACAGATTTTTTTTCAACAGAATAAGCTACCTCTGTCACTTCTTCAACAGCCTCACTTGCAGAATTCTCACCAAACTGTTCATGCAAATTTGTGCTTTTAGTAGGAACAAAAAAAGGGACTGGGATAGAATGCTTTACTAGATTTTTGAATCGTTTTCTCTTAACCTGACTAATTCTTTGTTTAGCGGCAGGTTTTTTTTATAATTCCCTGAGCTTCAATTAACTTCCCATCCACTCTACGCTCAACAAGTGTTTTAAATTTAGGGTTTGGAATAAATATTACTATTTTCAATCGGAAGTCTGGGCCTTCTAAACCAGACTTATCTGAATTTCCAGACAAATAATACGGTAATGACCATGAAATGGGAGAGCTAGAAAACAACTCTGTGGGGCATAATTTAGGGTCTGAGTTAATTCCTGAAAGTTCGACTCTCCTAGTGCGACTATTTTCCAAACAAGTGAAAAGCCCCTCGGCTAGAATTATACCTCATCCAGAGGTATAAGCCCATCTCTGCTCATTATAGTAGTTGAAGACTAGAAATGTGTTTGTAACCTACCTACTTAGACTACTTAGATGTTAGGATGTGAATATAGGCTAAAATAGAAACAATATAATATATTATCTGCACCTGTGTGAAAACTTAAAAACGAGCCGCGTGTCGTAGATCCTGTGACTGTTCTCTATCATATATTCCTTAAATTGTCTTCTTTTTTAATATAGATGGCACGGTTTATGGTCATCTCCTCTGATCAGCTATTTTGATATACAATAAATTCGCTATACACCGACAATCAAGTTTGTTGAATAGCACTTTCATCAGAATTTGCCTCGCTATGTTCAGAATCTAGAAAGCAACCATAGTAAAATCACCAAATTTTATGATGAAATCACCAAATTTTAGGTAAAATCACCAAAAAATCACCAGATCACCAAACAAAAAAAATCACCAAATTTGGTGATAAATACCCAACGGTGGCAACCCTGATCCTTGGTTTAGAGATACTACCCACTGTATAGCACCGCAGTGATTGGCTGGCTGGAGGGACCGACATTGCCAGTTATTATTATTTATATTTTGCAAGGATCTCTTGAAAATTGAAAAATATTGTAATTAATCTTAAGGATTCCTCTGGTTGATAAATAATAGGTTCTATAATAGCAAACTAATTTGATTCTATTTTAGTTGAACAGAGCGAGAGTACAGAGTGGGTCGAATAAAGTTGAAGGACATGTGAGCAATCAGAGGACCTCCAAAGTTTCTTGGACTGATGAAAATGATCATCTACTTATGCTAAAGCTCGCAACCAGGATCTCCAGAATTACTGGCTTGAGAGCTGACAGCCGGATAGGAGAATCTGAGAAATTCCAGGTTGAGTAGCTTTAGAGTTTTGTATGAGTCCAGCAGAAAACAAGTTTTCTTGGTTTACGAAGAAATCAAGCAAATACAAAGCTTATTAAATAAAGATGGTGCCGTATTAAAAAAAAAATTCCAATAAAATTAAAATTTAATAATTAAATTAATTTAATTCCAATAAAATTAAAATTAATTCCAATAAAATCCAATAACATTAAAGTCATAAAATTAAACTGCTTCAAGCAAGTCCGTCCCCAAGGAAATAGTAACATCGAGTAAACTGAAAGGCATAAATACAGATCCGGGTTGCAGTGGTAACTAGCAACCTAGTAAGATTTAAGTAAAATTAGCCTCCCCCCCGACAAATAAACTCTAACGGTTTCTGATTAAAAGCTATTAGTCTTAAGGTTGTGACCATATACAATTAACATAAAGTATTTGAAAGCAATATTTTAGGGGCTTGGAATTTAGAGGTTTAGAATATTATCGATTTAGTGGCAAGTTCGTAAGCAGTAAATGAGGGGGGGACTTCAGATCCTTGTTTTCACCCTGATATTTGAATTTTAAGGCTCTTTGCCATTGTTTTCTATATTGTTCAGACATTTTAGGAATTAAACATCTAGATTTTTTTTTTCAACAATGCTTATTATAATTTTAAACAGGCTTTGTAGATTTATTTCTAGCTTGGTTTCTTATTAAATGCTTCACTACAGCTTTATTTCGCCGCAGGAATATGGGAATACCATATAATCTTATTTTATTTTCTCAATAACCTAATATTAACATGGTAAGTCCGTTTTGATGGATCTTGTCCTAAGAAGTATGGCAAAGGCTTCCGCAGAGCTGGGAATCAAACGAAATTATAGGACTCTTATAGACTCAAACCGATGCAGATGATTTAATTGTCTTGGATGACAGTGTTAAAAAGTTACTGATTTTTTGGGAGTTTTGAGAGTTTAGGATGCAAGAATAGGTTTGAAAATTAATGTTAATAAGACTAAGTGGCCTTAGACTTGGAATAAATGAGGGCGAAGAGATGATACTGGGTAACAAAAAGATCGATCAAATGGATAACTTCTCTTACCTGGGTATCATTATTAGTAAAGATGACGGATTTGGTAACGATGTAAAAAGTAGAATAGCCAAGGCCCTGGGTGTTTTTCTACAGCTGAAAAATGTTTGAAAGAAAATGAAAATAACTTCGTGAGCCAAGATTAGAATATTGGAAAATACAGAGACGACAGTGGTCAAGTATAGTTTTGAAACTTTGGCGCTTCGAAAGACAGAGGAGATTTTGTCAGATGGTTTCCAGAGGAATTGTCTACGGACAGTTTTGATCGACCGTATTTCAAACAGTAAACTCTACGAAAAATTTGGTTCAATCCCAATTTCTAAGTGCTGAAATGAGAGCAAGGTTGAGATGGCTAGGACATGTTTTTCCGGCGAAGGATGAAAGATTGCCGAAGGTCATCCTTTTCGGCCATTCATCTAGGACCAAACGAAATGCAGGTCATCCACAAGTAAGTGGGAAGAGGTCATAAGAAAGGATTCCAAGGAAATTAGAAGTTCTTGGGAGGGTGCTTTGATTAGATTGGGATGGAGGAAGAGTGTGCGCAGCTGTGTAATTCTCATGCGTCATTGTGTTGTATTGAGCTTTTATTATTATTATTAGTAGTACAATCCATCTTCTGTTTATGGTTGCTGAATCGTGTCTCGAATTTTCGAATTTTTGGTTTAAAGAGGGAACGTTTGAGTAGTTTGGGATGGAGGAGGAGTGTGGGCAGCTTTGTTGGCCTCAGACGGTGTCCTCAGTGTTGGCCTCAGGAGGATAACCCAAAATCACACCATCAGTTTCAGCGTATCAGAGAATCTTACTGTAGAGGTTTCAAGCTCCTATCTGTAAAAATATGGAATTTGGTGTTTTTTGCCAGAAGAAAGATTACGGATGCGTGCTGCACTAAGCTGTTATTATTATTAGTAGTAGTTATATAGTCCGTCTTCTATTTATGGTTGCTGAAGCGAATCTTGAATTTAAGAGACTTTTTTAAAAGATGTGGAACCTGCTGGACTATGCTAGAGATTTGGGGACCAGAACTAGAAATTTGCTTGACTTGAGGAACAAGAAACAAGTTTCACATTGTATTGTAGTTTGCAAAGCTAAGCTATTTTTGTTACCTTGTTTTTTTTTTTTTTTTTTTTAATTCATCGTATTATGTGGAAAATCTAATAAGATTGCTATCCTTTAACAGTCGCTCAAGGAGTGATGACCCTTGATGTGAATACAGCACAGAAACTGACGCAACTTTGTAGTAGTGTTTGGGCCTTAGGTACCTTTTTGCTGAGGTGAGCTCTTTCTTTTAACAATTGTTTAAGAGTTGCACGATTTTTTTTTCTGTGAATAGTATAATTAAAATGAAAAAATTATTTGTTGTTATCAGGTTGCCAATTATGGACTTGGAGGGCACTATTCCCCACACACGGATTTCCTAATTAGAGGAAAATACGCTGCTGAATTAAAGAATATGAACCAAGAATTCCTAGTGCTTGGAGATAGGATTGCCACCTTCATGTTCTATGTAAGTTTTTCTTTTTATTCTACAGCCATCCGTTGACTGGACGCTTTTAGAAAGAACGTAATTTAATAAAATATATCACAAATCCTTAATTCTTAACAGATTAAACATGAAAACATTACAGGATCTTGTGAAGTATTCTGAATTCTGGTAACATATCTACTTTCAAATAATCATGTTTTCAATACATCATCATAGCGTTTTTGACTAGGTAAAGAGCAATTAGTCTCCAGCGTATGATTATTCTGATTTTTTTCTGGTAGTTTTGAACTCTAGTAGCAGAACGGATCGTCGTAGAAACTTATAACTGGACACCTTGGGTTCAAAATTAAAAGGTCTAATGCCTTTTTTTTCAATTTTAAAAGTCACCAGAATCCAACCAGCCCTCATACGTGCCCTTATCCGCCCTTGAATATCTCCGTAGCCCTAATGGCATCAGATCTCATTTTGGGATTGTCATTTCACTCAGAATGATCAAAAGGTGAAAATGTCTCCAGAAGGGGCATGTCGTATGCAAACCCAGGGGTAAGGGCCCCAAATTATGTAATTGACCCACTCTACGTAGATCTATTTAGTAGAAAATGTGGGTATGATGAACTTAGCTAAAACCAGTATCATGCAAGAACTGTAAATCCCTGATCATGGAAGTGCAAAGGTTTAAGCCGACAACTTTGTTTAAGCCGACAACATGTAATAATTTTTAATCTGTATGATTGAAGGCAAATAGTGTATTCTCACCCCCCTCCCCTTAATCGTTGAATTTTTAGTAGAAATAAAGGCAATCCTGAATTTATACGCAGAAATGATCCATGTCCAATGTGGGGACTGATTTGGCACAAAAACAAGCCAAGTCAGGACTTGGCCCTGACTGAGTACAAACGAGCTAAGTCCCCGTTTGATGCAAAAACTACAGAAAAGGGTTAAAGGACTGTACGAAATTTGTACGAATTTCTGGTGCAGTGGTGCAATAGGGAGTCAAGTCCTGACTGCGAAAACGGGCTCATTCCTAAGCCCGTGTAAAAACGAGGTAAGTCCGCGGTGTACTTAGTCCTCCCTCACTATCAACTTTGTTTTATCTTAAAGGTAGATAGGCAGCACTTTGTTTAAGCTAACAACGTGTAACGACTTTCAATCTGTATGATTGAAGGCAAATAGTGGACTCCTGCCTCTCTAACCCCCACCCTTGTTGCATTGAACCTTGTGGTAGGAAAGTTGGCCATTTTGTAACTTGTTTGAACTTAAATAACGTGAGGGTTTTCTACCTGTGTGATCGGAAAACCAAAGTGAACCAGCGACTTCTTTAAAATACTGCCAACCCTGCACCCCACCACCGAGCCTTGGCAACTTTTTAGCTTTGAGTTAGGCAGGTTTTTTTCTCTTTCTCCAGCTAGCTTACAACTTATGGACAAGTACCATGAGCAAGGGAAAAGATTATCTGAAGAGTGCGCTACTTCCGAGCCATACCTAACTTCTATACGAAAGTACACGGGTGTGCCTAAACCTTTGGGCACATAGCTAAAATCGGTGAGACTTTTTGCAATGAATTTGAAATGGATGGCTCTTTTCGGTTGAAGCACTAGCAGGCTTCAAAGTTTCAAAAGTTGAACCTCCGAACTATGAAACTCTGAAACCTGTTAGGGACTGGATTGTAAGGATTAGCAGTCTAATTAGGTATATCAGCCCGATATTTTTCAAGCTCCAAATTTCGCCTACCACGTTAGTCTTCTGCCCGTCCGATTAGCAGCTTCAATACATTGCACGTAACCAAAACCTGTCCCTCTGTAGCCGATGCGTATCCTAGTTCTTTACTTCTCTTGGTTTTCAATATGATTATGGTGTGTGACATAGGGCATATATATTCAGGTTAAGAAGGAAGAAATCGATGGTGGGACTTTGAAGAATAATTGCCACCTGGATTTTAGGGAAATGGTAAGTATGGCCGTGTGGCAATACGCTATAAAGAAAGCTTTTTGGAGGGTGGAGGAAGAAGAGTTTGAAAAAATAAGTATAATTATAATGGAAGGGGGTATTTGTTCGAGCTGTTTTTTTCTGGGATAAATTTGTCTAAAATGTAACGCGTAGTACTTCTTCGAAAAAACATTGCATTCAAATGTTTCAACCACCTTCGTTTCAAATTTTATATTTTAAATCTTGGCGATAGATAAATAGATTTATTTTTCATATAACAGTAAAATAATTACACAACAATCTACAAATCCTCACAAAGGGTCCATGGTGTTTGTGAGCGAGCATTAGGATCTGAAGTAGGAGCGCTTTTTTCTCTATTTAGTACCTTGGATATCGGAATTTTCAAACTCGTGGCTATTTTTGTTCAGTGCTCAATTACAAAATCTATCACTTTGTGGTAGAAACAAAAGTGCCCCACTGATAGTGGGGCACTTTTGAATGCTTGGGCTAAGAAAAACGTCAAAGGCCTCAGCCCTGTTTTATTGCGCTAGGATATTCAATGTTTTACTTTATAATTTGTTGATATTTCCAGCTAAGTGATGTTAAAATAGGGGGCTTTACAAGCTTCCCAAGAATTGGAGCAGTTATTCGACCTAGCAAAGGATCTGCAGCGTTCTGGTTCAACCTCAAAAGAAGTGGTAAAGCAGATATAAGTTCTTACCATGGTGCATGTCCAGTTGTGCTTGGAAATAAATGGGGTAGGTTCTGTTCTTTAATTTGTAATCATGGTTGGTTAATCTGTCCTTCTATCTGATTTATTCCTTTAAACGTTTTCTATTTGCTAATTCTTCCGCGTTATTTTCAAAACAAAGTAGCTGTATGAGTTGAAATGCAATTCTGAGTTAAGCAATTAAGGTTCAAATTGAACGCAATTTTTAAAAGAAATGTACTCAAAATAAAACAAAAATATACGAAATTACTTACGTGATTTACGGCTCCAGAAGTCGACCCCTGGATCGATGTGTTGGATTCCAGGGAATTCTTCAGGATGAAAGTTGACAGTTTAGTAGCGTATTCAGTTAATAAGATCAAAGTTCTGACTTGGAATCATATGGAAACTGAAGCGAGTATTTCCTTTTTCTATCCTATTTTTTTTATGCTTGTTTATCCTTATCTGAATTACTGTTTGTCTGTGTGTATGTCTATATTTCCATCTCAACTTTTTTTTTCACCACTTCCAAGAGAAAGTGGCTAGTGTCCTGCAGAAATTACCTACTCTCCTGTTGATCTTCTGAAGATGAAGGAGTTTTATATTTCACCCGTATCTTTTCTGACTTACTAATATTTCCAATAAGAGCTCCTGTCTTGCTTTTCTCGACTGCTTCGACAAGTGAGGGAAGTAAATCCGTACGCAGCTCCTAACCGAGATGATGTAGTGGTTCCAGTTACCCCGCACTTTCTTCAGTGTTTCGATATTGTCATGATAGGGAGGGGGGGGGGGCTTGCTGAGATCCAGCAGACTTGAACGCTTGTGTAATGAACAATTATATTAAATAGTCAATAGCCTCTTAGTCCTTAACATCAAACATTTACATATGATACAAAACAAATAACAAAGGAAGGTTTTATGTAAACAGAGCATTTACATAAGATAGAGACGAAATAGGGGATAGATTGTGCGTGAAAAATGAATGTCAGAGCCAAAAAGGAACGGCCTGACAGTAGAATATAAAATGCGAAACTAAAACAGAGTTTGAGTTTGAGTTTGCTTGAGTTTGAGTCTAAGTGTGAGTTTGCTTTTGTTGACATTTTGGATGTACTGGGTTGCTCTGAGTAAGTGTAATTATTGATTAATTACTGATGTTTTTTGCCTGTAAATCCTTAGACGTTAATCTTAGACGAGTGGTATTTATTGATTAATTGTCGGTGTTTTCTGACTGTAAAACCTTAGACGAGCCATATTCTAGTTTGTATTCTTAGAACCAATAAACACAATCCAGTGATAGCGTAGTTTTCCCTCTCTCAAGACTCAGCAGGATATTCACCTCATTGTAACTATTCTAGATGGCCTTACTAGCTTGTGAGGAGGGGATATCACGGCTAACCA
>CM051269.1:34877995-34982995 GCA_027921565.1 Artemia sinica | reverse complement strand
TTGAACTTTAGTGTGAAGAGCGAAGTATTGACTAGAGGGCAAACTCCCTAATATACGTAATAAAATTATAAGAATATAGAAGTTCGTTACATAAGTTAATTCGTATGTTACGCATATCTATTACTAATAAAAACGTTCGTAAATAAAATTAAACAACTTTCGAGAAAGCCATTTAACCAAAAAAAGGAAAATTGATATGCAAATTTCGTTCAATTATTCATGTGCGGAAAGCCAAAATCAAAACCTGCATTAATTCAAAAACATTCAGAAATTAAATAAAAAAACAAGTTTTTTTTAACTGAAAGTAAGGAGCAACATTAAAACTTAAAACGAAAGAGATTATTGGGTATATGAAAGGGGCTGTCCCCTGCTCAACGCCTCGAGTAGAAAGGGAAGTGCTACTCCGAACGGGGCACCATATATGGGCACAGCCTCCCTAGGGAGAACACAGAACACCTGTGCTGACAGTCATTAATCAAATTGTTTCCGGAAGTTTATTAATATCTTTGGAGTTCGACCAGATTTGTTTTCGAGGCAAAGTTTAGATCACACGTGACAGATGATGTCATGGTTGATTGATTGACACGAAGGGAATTATTTGTTTTTCTAGGGGAATATGATTCAGAAGGGGAATAATTGTTGTTTCTAAGGGGAATTATTGATTCACGAAAGGGAATTATTGTGTTCTAAGGAATTTGATCAAGAAAGGGGAATTAATTTGTTGTTTCTAAGGGGAATTATTGATTCACGAAAGGGAAATTAATTTGTTGTTTCTAAGGGGAATTATTGATTCAAGAAAGGGGAATTAATTTGTTGTTTCTAAGGGGAAGGTGGGGAAGAGATATATTGATTGCGTAATCGAAGGGAGAGAATTCCCGAGAAATTGATTACATAATCGGTAGAACCCTATCAGGAGCTCGTGACGGGAATCCATTTATGTGCATAGAATGACGTAATCAACTAGGACAAATGGATTTCTGAGAAATTGATCACATAATCGGTAGAACCCTATCAGAAGGTCATGACGGGAGTCCATATATGGGCATAGAATGACGTAATCGACTAGGACAGTTGGATTTCTGAGAAATTGATTACATAATCGGTAGAACCCTATCAGAAGGTCATGACGGAGGTCCATATATGGGCATAGAATGACGTAATCGACTAGGACAGTTGGATTTCTGAGAAATTGATTACATAATCGGTAGAACCCTATCAGAAGGTCATGACGGGGGTCCATATATGGGCATAGAATGACGTAATCGACTAAGACAATTGGATTTCTGAGAAATTGATTACATAATCGGTAGAACCCTATCAGAAGGTCATGACGGGGGTCCATATATGGGCATAGAATGACGTAATCGACTAAGACAATTGGATTTCTGAGAAATTGATTACATAATCGGTAGAACCCTATCAGGAGGTCCTGACGGGAACAAGTTCCTTTCTTAATGTCCATCCTAAACCCATTTTTCAACTTGAAGTACTTATCTTTTTCACCCACAACTATACTTTACAGCTTTTTGGATACCTCAACACCAAGAAATACTTTTCAAAGACCATTTCAGAGCAAGTTACTTTCTTAATGTCCCTCCTAAACCCATTTTCCAACTTGAAGTACTTATCTTTTTCACCTACAACTATACTTTACAGCTTTTTGGTTACCTCAACACCAAGAAATACTTTTCAAAGACCATTTCAGAGCAAGTTCCTTTCTTATTGACCATCCTAAACCCATTTTACAAATTGAAGTACCCATCCTTTTAGCTTAGAGTTTTAGTTTGGTTTAGTTTTAGTTAAAAGTTTAGAGTTTTTAGCTTAGAGTCTTAGCTTAGAGTTTTTGTTAGAGTTCTAGTTTAGTTTAGTTTTAATTAAGAGTTTAGAGTTTTTAGCTTAGAGTCTTAGCTTAGAGTTTTATTTAGAGTTCTAGTTTAGTTTAGTTTAGTTACAGTTAAGAATTTAGAGTTTTAGCTTAGAGTCTTAGCTTAGAATTTTACTTAAAGTTATAGTTTGGTTAAGTTTTAGTTAAGAGTTTCGAGTTTTAGCTTAGAGTCTTAGCTTAGAGTTTTTGTTAGAGTTCTAGTTTAGTTTAGTTTTAGTTAAGAGTTTAGAGTTTTTAGCTTAGAGTCTTAGCTTAGAGTTTTAGTTAGAGTTGAAGTTTAGTTTAGTTACAGTTAAGAGTTTCGAGTTTTAGCTTGGAGTCATACCTTAGAGTTTTACTTAAAGTTTTAGTTTGGCTAAGTTTTAGTTAAGAGTTTCGAGTTTTAGCTTAGAGTCTTAACTTAGACTTTTTTTGTTAGAGTTCTAGTTTAGTTTAATTTTAGTTAAGAGTTTGATGTTTTACCTTTGAGTTTCAGTTAGAGTTCTAGTTTAGTTTAATTTTAGTTAAGAGTTTGATGTTTTACCTTTGAGTTTCAGTTAGAGTTCTAGTTTAGTTTAGTTAAGAGTTTGGTGTTTTAGCTTAGAGTCTTAGCATAGAGTTTTTGTTAGAGTTCTAGTTTATTTTAGTTTTAGTTAAGAGTTTAGAGTTTTTAGCTTAGAGTCTTAGCGTAGAGTTTATGTTGAAGTTCTAGTTTAGTTTAGTTTAAGTTAATAGTTTAGAGTTTTAGCTTAGAGACTTAGCTTAGAGTTATAGTTTTAGTTTAGTTTTAGTTAAGAGTTTAGAGTTTTTTAGCTTAGAGTCTTAGCTTAGAGTTTTTGATAGAGTTCTAGTTTAGTTTAGTTTTAGTTAAGAGTTCGATGTTTTACCTTAGAGTCATAGCTTAGAGTTTTAGTTAGAGTTCTAGTTTAGTTTAGTTTTAGTTAAGAGTTTAGAATTTTAGCTTAGAGTCTTAGCTTAGAGATTTTGTTAGAGTTCTAGTTTATTTTAGTTTTAGTTAAGAGTTTAGAGTTTTTAGCTTAGAGTCTTAGCCTAGAGTTTTTGATAGAGTTCTAGTTTAGTTTAGTTTTAGTTAAGAGTTTGATGTTTTACCTTAGAGTCATAGCTTAGAGTTTTAGTTAGAGTTCTAGTTTAGTTTAGTTTTAGTTAAGAGTTTAGAATTTTAGCTTAGAGTCTTAACTTAGAGTTTTTGTTAGAGTTCTAGTTTATTTTAGTTTTAGTTAAGAGTTTAGAGTTTTTAGCTTAGAGTCTTAGCTTAGAGTTTTTGTTGAAGTTCTAGTTTAGTTTAGTTTTAGTTAAAAGTTTAGAGTTTTTAGCTTAGAGTCTTAGCTTAGAGTTTTTGTTAGAGTTCTAGTTTAGTTTAATTTTAGTTAAGAATTTGATGTTTTTACATTTGAGTTTCAGTTAGAGTTCTAGTTTAGTTTAGTTTTAGTTAAGAGTTTGGTGTTTTACCTTAGAGTCTTAGCTTAGAGTTTTAGTTAGAGTTCTAGTTTAGTTTAGTTTTAGTTAAGAGTTTAGAATTTTAGCTTAGAGTCTTAGCTTAGAGTTTTTGTTAGAGTTCAAGTTTATTTTAGTTTTAGTTAAGAGTTTAGAGTTTTTAGCTTAGAGTCTTAGCTTAGAGTTTTAGTTAGAGTTCTAGTTTAGTTTAGTTTTAGTTAAGAGTTTAGAATTTTATCTTAGAGTCTAGCTTAGAGTTTTTGTTAGAGTTCTAGTTTATTTTAGTTTTAGTTAAGAGTTTAGAGTTTTTAGCTTAGAGTCATAGTTTAGAGTTTTGTTGAAGTTCTAGTTTAGTTTAGTTTTAGTTAAAAGTTTAGAGTTTTTAGCTTAGAGTCTTAGCTTAGAGTTTTTGTTAGAGTTCTAGTTTAGTTTAGTCTTAACTTAGAGTTTTTTTATAGAGTTCTAGTTTAGTTTAATTTTAGTTAAGAGTTTGATGTTTTACCTTTGAGTTTCAGTTAGAGTTCTAGTTTAGTTTAGTTTTAGTTAAGAGTTTGGTGTTTTACCTTAGAGTCTTAGCTTAGAGTTTTAGTTAGAGTTCTAGTTTAGTTTAGTTTTAGTTAAGAGTTTAGAGTTTTAGCTTAGAGTCTTAGCTTAGAGTTTTTGTTAGAGTTCTAGTTTATTTTAGTTTTAGTTAAGAGTTTAGAGTTTTTAGCTTAGAGTCTTAGCTTAGAGTTTTTGTTGAAGTTCTAGTTTAGTTTAGTTTTAGTTAATAGTTTGGAGTTTTAGCTTAGAGTCTTAGCTTAGAGTTTTTGTTAGACTTGAAGTTTAGTTATATAGTTAAGAGTTTAGAGTTTTAGCTTAGAGTCATAGCTTAGAGTTTTAATTAAAGTTGTAGTTTAGTTAAGTTTTAGTTAAGAGTTTCGAATTTTAGCTTAGAGACTTAGCTTAGAGTTATAGTTTAGTTTAGTTTTAGTTAAGAGTTTAGAGTTTTTTAGCTTAGAGTCTTAGCTTAGAGTTTTTGTTAGAGTTCTAGTTTAGTTTAGTTATAGTTAAGAATTTAGAGTTTTAGCTTAGAGTCATAGCTTAGAGTTTTAGTTAAAGTTATAGTTTAGTAAAGTTATAGTTAAGAGTTTAGAGTTTTACCTTAGAGTCATAGCTTAGAGTTTTTGTTAGAGTTCTAGTTCAGTTTAGTTTTAGTTAAGAGTTTAGAGTTTTAGCTTAGAGTCTTAGCTTATAGTTTGTGTTAGAGTTCTAGTTTAGTTTAGTTTTAGTTAATAGTTTAGAGTTTTAGCTGAGAGTCTTACTTTAGAGTTTTTGTTAAAGTTGAAGTTTAGTTTAGTAATAGTTAAGAGTTTAGAGTTTTAGCTTAGAGTCTTAGCTTAGAGTTTTTGTTAGAGTTCTAGTTTAGTTTAGTTTTAGTTAAGAGTTTAGAGTTTTTAGCTTAGAGTCTTAGCTTAGAGTTTTTGTTAAAGTTCTAGTTTAGTTTAGTAATAGTTAAGAGTTTAGAGTTTTAGCTTAGAGTCATAGCTTAGAGTTTTTGTTAAAGTTGAAGTTTAGTTTAGTAATAGTTAACAGTTTGAGTTTTAGCTTAGATTCTTAGCTTAGAGTTTTAGTTTAGTTTACTTTTAGTTAAGAGTTTAGAGTTTTCTAGCTTAGAGTCTTAGCTTAGAGTTTTTGTTAGAGTTCTAGTTTAGTTTTGTTTTAGTTAAGAGTTTAGAGTTTTTGCTTAGAGTCTTAGCTTAGAGTTTTAGTTAGAGTTCTAGTTTAGTTTAGTTTTAGTTAAGAGTTTAGAGTTTTACCATAGAGTCTTAGCTTAGAGTTCTAGTTAGAATTGAAGTTTAGTTTAGTTACAGTTAAGAATTCAGTGTTTTAGCTTAGAGTCATAGCTTAGAGTTTTACTTAAAGTTGTAGTTTAGTTAAGTTTTAGTTAAGAGTTTGGTGTTTTACCTTAGAGTCTTAGCTTAGAGTTTTAGTTAGAGTTCTAGTTTAGTTTAGTTTTAGTTAAGAGTTTAGAATTTTAGCTTAGAGTCTTAGCTTAGAGTTTTTGTTAGAGTTCTAGTTTATTTTAATTTTAGTTATGAGTTTAGAGTTTTTAGCTTAGAGTCTTAGCTTAGAGTTTTTGTTGAAGTTCTAGTTTAGTTTAGTTTTAGTTAATAGTTTAGGATTTTAGCTTAGAGTCTTAGCTTAGAGTTTTGTTAGACTTGAAGTTTAGTTTAGTAATAGTTAAGAGTTTAGAGTTTTAGCTTAGAGTCATAGCTTAGAGTTTTTGTTAGAGTTCTAGTTTAGTTTAGTCTTAACTTAGAGTTTTTTTTATAGAGTTCTAGTTAGTTAATTTTAGTTAAGAGTTTGATGTTTTACCTTTGAGTTTCAGTTAGAGTTCTAGTTTAGTTTAGTTTTAGTTAAGAGTTTGGTGTTTTACCTTAGAGTCTTAGTTTAGAGTTTTAGTTAGAGTTCTAGTTTAGTTTAGTTTTAGTTAAAGTTTAGAGTTTTAGCTTAGAGTCTTAGCTTAGAGTTTTTGTTAGAGTTCTAGTTTATTTTAGTTTTAGTTAAGAGTTTAGAGTTTTTAGCTTAGAGTCTTAGCTTAGAGTTTTTGTTGAAGTTCTAGTTTAGTTTAGTTTAGTTAATAGTTTAGAGTTTTAGCTTAGAGACTTAGCTTAGAGTTATAGTTTAGTTAGTTTTAGTTAAGAGTTTAGAGTTTTTAGCTTAGAGTCTTAGATTAGAGTTTTTGATAGAGTTCTAGTTTAGTTTAGTTTTAGTTAAGAGTTCGATGTTTTACCTTAGAGTCATAGCTTAGAGTTTTAGTTAGAGTTCTAGTTTAGTTTAGTTTTAGTTAGAGTTTAGAATTTTAGCTTAGAGTCTTAGCTTAGAGTTTTTGTTAGAGTTCTAGTTTATTTTAGTTTTAGTTAAGAGTTTAGAGTTTTTAGCTTAGAGTCTTAGCTTAGAGTTTTTGATAGAGTTCTAGTTTAGTTTAGTTTTAGTTAAGAGTTTGATGTTTTACCTTAGAGTCATAGCTTAGAGTTTTAGTTAGAGTTCTAGTTTAGTTTAGTTTTAGTTAAGAGTTTAGAATTTTAGCTTAGAGTCTTAACTTAGAGTTTTTGTTAGAGTTCTAGTTTATTTTAGTTTTAGTTAAGAGTTTAGAGTTTTTAGCTTAGAGTCTTAGCTTAGAGTTTTTGTTGAAGTTCTAGTTTAGTTTAGTTTTAGTTAAAAGTTTAGAGTTTTTAGCTTAGAGTCTTAGCTTAGAGTTTTTGTTAGAGTTCTTAGTTTAGTTTAGTCTTAACTTAGAGTTTTTGATAGAGTTTAGTTTAGTTTAATTTTAGTTAACAGTTGATGTTTTACCTTGAGTTTTCAGTTAGAGTTCTAGTTTAGTTTAGTTTTAGTTAAGAGTTTGGTGTTTTACCTTAGAGTCTTAGCTTAGAGTTTTAGTTAGAGTTCTAGTTTAGTTTAGTTTTAGTTAAGAGTTTAGAATTTTAGCTTAGAGTCTTAGCTTAGAGTTTTTGTTAGAGTTCAAGTTTATTTTAGTTTTAGTTAAGAGTTTAGAGTTTTTAGCTTAGAGTCTTAGCTTAGAGTTTTAGTTAGAGTTCTAGTTTAGTTTAGTTTTAGTTAAGAGTTTAGAGTTTTATTTTAGAGTCTTAGCTTAGAGTTTTTGTTAGAGTTCTAGTTTATTTTAGTTTTAGTTAAGAGTTTAGAGTTTTTAGCTTAGAGTCTTAGCTTAGAGTTTTTGTTGAAGTTCTAGTTTAGTTTAGTTTTAGTTAAGAGTTTAGAGTTTTTAGCTTAGAGTCTTAGCTTAGAGTTTTTGTTAGAGTTCTAGTTTAGTTTAGTCTTAAATTAGAGTTTTTTTTTATAGAGTTCTTGTTTGGTTTAATTTTAGTTAAGAGTTTGATGTTTTACCTTTGAGTTTCAGTTAGAGTTCTAGTTTAGTTTAGTTTTAGTTAAGAGTTTGGTGTTTTACCTTAGAGTCTTAGCTTAGAGTTTTAGTTAGAGTTCTAGTTTAGTATAGTTTTAGTTAAGAGTTTAGAGTTTTAGCTTAGAGTCTTAGCTTAGAGTTTTTGTTAGAGTTCTAGTTTATTTTAGTTTTAGTCAAGAGTTTAGAGTTTTTAGCTTAGAGTCTTAGCTTAGAGTTTTTGTTGAAGTTCTAGTTTAGTTTAGTTTTAGTTAATAGTTTAGAGTTTTAGCTTAGAGTCTTAGCTTAGAGTTTTTGTTAGACTTGAAGTTTAGTTTAGTAATAGTTAAAGAGTTTCGAGTTTTAGCTTAGAGACTTAGCTTAGAGTTATAGTTTTAGTTTAGTTTTAGTTAAGAGTTTAGAGTTTTTTAGCTTAGAGTCTTAGCTTATAGTTTGTGTTAGAGTTCTAGTTTAGTTTAGTTTTAGTTAATAGTTTAGAGTTTTAGCTTAGAGTCTTACTTTAGAGTTTTTGTTAAAGTTGAAGTTTAGTTTAGTAATAGTTAAGAGTTTAGAGTTTTAGCTTAGAGTCTTAGCTTAGAGTTTTTGTTAGAGTTCTAGTTTAGTTTAGTTTTAGTTAAGAGTTTAGACTTTTAGCTTAGAGTCTTAGCTTAGAGTTTTTGTTAAAGTTGAAGTTTAGTTTAGTAATAGTTAAGAGTTTAGAGTTTTAGCTTAGAGTCATAGCTTAGAGTTTTTGTTAAAGTTGAAGTTTAGTTTAGTAATAGTTAAGAGTTTTGAGTTTTAGCTTAGATTCTTAGCTTAGAGTTTTAGTTTAGTTTACTTTTAGTTAAGAGTTTAGAGTTTTCTAGCTTAGAGTCTTAGCTTAGAGTTTTTGTTAGAGTTCTAGTTTAGTTTTGTTTTAGTTAAGAGTTTAGAGTTTTTTGCTTAGAGTCTTAGCTTAGAGTTTTAGTTAGAGTTCTAGTTTGGTTTAGTTTTAGTTGAGAGTTTAGAGTTTTACCATAGAGTCTTAGCTTAGAGTTCTAGTTATAGTTGAAGTTTAGTTTAGTTACAGTTAAGAATTCAGTGTTTTAGCTTAGAGTCATAGCTTAGAGTTTTACTTAAAGTTGTAGTTTAGTTAATTTTTAGTTAAGAGTTTGGTGTTTTACCTTAGAGTCTTAGCTTAGAATTTTAGTTAGAGTTCTAGTTTAGTTTAGTTTTAGTTAAGAGTTTAGAGTTTTAGCTTAGAGTCTTAGCTTAGAGTTTTTGTTAGAGTTCTAGTTTAGTTTAGTCTTAACTTAGAGTTTTTTTTATAGAGTTCTAGTTTAGTTTAATTTTAGTTAAGAGTTTGATGTTTTACCTTTGAGTTTCAGTTAGAGTTCTAGTTTAGTTTAGTTTTAGTTAAGAGTTTGGTGTTTTACCTTAGAGTCTTAGCTTAGAATTTTAGTTAGAGTTCTAGTTTAGTTTAGTTTTAGTTAATAGTTTAGAGTTTTAGCTTAGAGTCTTAGCTTAGAGTTTTTGTTAGAGTTCTAGTTTATTTTAGTTTTAGTCAAGAGTTTAGAGTTTTTAGCTTAGAGTCTTAGCTTAGAGTTTTTGTTGAAGTTCTAGTTTAGTTAGTTTTAGTTAATAGTTTAGAGTTTTAGCTTAGAGTCTTAGCTTAGAGTTTTTGTTAGAGTTCTAGTTTAGTTTAGTCTTAACTTAGAGTGTTTTTTTTTTTATAGAGTTCTAGTTTAGTTTAATTTTAGTTAATAGTTTGATGTTTTACCTTTGAGTTTCAGTTAGAGTTCTAGTTTATTTTAGTTTTAGTTAAGAGTTTGGTGTTTTACCTTAGAGTCTTAGCTTAGAGTTTTAGTTAGAGTTCTAGTTTAGTTTAGTTTTAGTTAAGAGTTTAGAGTTTTAGCTTAGAGTCTTAGCTTAGAGTTTTTGTTAGAGTTCTAGTTTAGTTTAGTTTTAGTCAAGAGTTTAGAGTTTTTAGCTTAGAGTCTTAGCTTAGAGTTTTGTTGAAGTTCTAGTTTAGTTTAGTTTTAGTTAATAGTTTAGAGTTTTAGCTTAGAGTCTTAGCTTAGAGTTTTGTTAGACTTGAAGTTTAGTTTAGTAATAGTTAAGAGTTTAGAGTTTTAGCTTAGAGTCATAGCTTAGAGTTTTACTTAAAGTTGTAGTTCAGTTAAGTTTTAGTTAAGAGTTTCGAGTTTTAGCTTAGAGACTTAGCTTAGAGTTATAGTTTAGTTTAGTTTTAGTGAGTTTAGAGTTTTTTAGCTTAGAGTCTTAGCTTGAGTTTTTTTTAGAGTTCTAGTTTAGTTTAGTTATAGTTAAGAATTTAGAGTTTTAGCTTAGAGTCATAGCTTAGAGTTTTAGTTAAAGTTATAGTTTAGTAAAGTTATAGTTAAGAGTTTAGAGTTTTACCTTAGAGTCATAGCTTAGAGTTTTTGTTGGAGTTCTAGTTCAGTTTAGTTTTAGTTAAGAGTTTAGAGTTTTAGCTTAGAGTCTTAGCTTATAGTTTGTGTTAGAGTTCTAGTTTAGTTTAGTTTTAGTTAATAGTTTAGAGTTTTAGCTTAGAGTCTTACCTTAGAGTTTTTGTTAAAGTTGAAGTTTAGTTTAGTAATAGTTAAGAGTTTAGAGTTTTAGCTTAGAGTCATAGCTTAGAGTTTTTGTTAAAGTTGAAGTTTAGTTTAGTAATAGTTAAGAGTTTAGAGTTTTAGCTTAGATTCTTAGCTTAGAGTTTTAGTTTAGTTTACTTTTAGTTAAGAGTTTAGAGTTTTCTAGCTTAGAGTCTTAGCTTAGAGTTTTTGTTAGAGTTCTAGTTTAGTTTTGTTTTAGTTAAGAGTTTAGAGTTTTTTGCTTAGAGTCTTAGCTTAGAGTTTTAGTTAGAGTTCTAGTTTAGTTTAGTTTGAGTTGAGAGTTTAGAGTTTTACCATTAGAGTCTTAGCTTAGAGTTTTAGTTAGAGTTGAAGTTTAGTTTAGTTACAGTTAAGATTCAGTGTTTTAGCTTAGAGTCATAGCTTAGAGTTTTACTTAAAGTTGTAGTTTAGTTAAGTTTTAGTTAAGAGTTTGGTGTTTTACCTTAGAGTCTCAGATTAGAGTTTTAGTTAGAGTTCTAGTTTAGTTTAGTTTTAGTTAAGAGTTTAGAGTTTTAGCTTAGAGTCTTAGCTTAGAGTTTTTGTTAGAGTTCTAGTTTAGTTTAGTTTTAGTTAATAGTTTCAGAGTTTTAGCTTAGAGTCTTAGCTTAGAGTTTTTGTTAGACTTGAAGTTTAGTTTAGTATTAGTTAAGAGTTTAGAGTTTTTAGCTTAGAGTCATAGCTTAGAGTTTTATTAAAGTTGCAGTTTAGTTAAGTTTTAGTTAAGAGTTTCGAGTTTTAGCTTAGAGACTTAGCTTAGAGTTATAGTTTAGTTTAGTTTTAGTTAAGAGTTTGGTGTTTTACCTTAGAGTCATAGCTTAGAGTTTTAGTTAGAGTTCTAGTTTAGTTTAGTTTTAGTTAAGAGTTTAGCATTTTAGCTTAGAGTCTTAGCTTAGAGTTTTTGTTAGAGTTCTAGTTTATTTAGTTTTAGTTAAGAGTTTAGAGTTTTTAGCTTAGAGTCTTAGCTTAGAGTTTTTGTTAGAGTTCTAGTTTAGTTTAGTTATAGTTAAGAGTTTAGAGTTTTAGCTTAGAGTCATAGCTTAGAGTTTTTGTTAAAGTTATAGTTTAGTTTAGTTATAGTTAAGAGTTTAGAGTTTTACCTTAGAGTCATAGCTTAGAGTTTTGTTGGAGTTCTAGTTCAGTTTAGTTTTAGTTAAGAGTTTAGAGTTTTAGCTTAGAGTCTTAGCTTATAGTTTGTGTTAGAGTTCTAGTTTAGTTTAGTTTTAGTTAATAGTTTAGAGTTTTAGCTGAGAGTCTTACTTAGAGTTTTTGTTAAAGTTGAAGTTTAGTTTAGTAATAGTTAAGAGTTTAGAGTTTTAGCTTAGAGTCTTAGCTTAGAGTTTTTGTTAGAGTTCTAGTTTAGTTTAGTTATAGTTAAGAGTTTAGAGTTTTAGCTTAGAGTCATAGCTTAGAGTTTTAGTTAAAGTTATAGTTTAGTTTAGTAATAGTTAAGAGTTTAGAGTTTTAGCTTAGAGTCAAAGCTTAGAGTTTTTGTTAAAGTTGAAGTTTAGTTTAGTAATAGTTAAGAGTTTTGAGTTTTAGCTTAGATTCTTAGCTTAGATTCTTAGTTTAGTTTTAGTTAATAGTTTTGAGTTTTAGCTTAGAGTCTTAGCTTAGAGTTTTTGTTAGAGTTCTAGTTTAGTTTAGTTTTAGTCAAGAGTTTAGAGTTTTAGCTTAGAGTCTTAGCTTAGAGTTGAAGTTTAGTTTAGTTACAGTTAAGATTCAGTGTTTTAGCTTAGAGTCATAGCTTAGAGTTTTACTTAAAGTTGTAGTTTAGTTAGTTTTAGTTAAGAGTTTGGTGTTTTACCTTAGAGTCTCAGATTAGAGTTTTAGTTAGAGTTCTAGTTTAGTTTAGTTTTAGTTAAGAGTTTAGAATTTTAGCTTAGAGCCTTAGCTTAGAGTTTTTGTTGAAGTTCTAGTTTAGTTTAGTTTTAGTTAATAGTTTAGAGTTTTAGCTTAGAGTCTTAGCTTAGAGTTTTTGTTAGACTTGAAGTTTAGTTTAGTAATAGTTAAGAGTTTAGAGTTTTAGGTTAGAGTCATAGCTTAGAGTTTTAATTAAAGTTGCAGTTTAGTTAAGTTTTAGTTAAGAGTTTCGAGTTTTAGCTTAGAGACTTAGCTTAGAGTTATAGTTTAGTTTAGTTTTAGTTAAGATTTTGGTGTTTTACCTTAGAGTCATAGCTTAGAGTTTTAGTTAGAGTTCTAGTTTAGTTTAGTTTTAGTTAAGAGTTTAGCATTTTAGCTTAGAGTCTTAGCTTAGAGTTTTTGTTAGAGTTCTAGTTTATTTAGTTTTAGTTAAGAGTTTAGAGTTTTTAGCTTAGAGTCTTAGCTTAGAGTTTTTGTTAGAGTTCTAGTTTAGTTTAGTTATAGTTAAGAATTTAGAGTTTTAGCTTAGAGTCATAGCTTAGAGTTTTAGTTAAAGTTATAGTTTAGTAAAGTTATAGTTAAGAGTTTAGAGTTTTACCTTAGAGTCATAGCTTAGAGTTTTTGTTGGAGTTCTAGTTCAGTTTAGTTTTAGTTAAGAGTTTAGAGTTTTAGCTTAGAGTCTTAGCTTATAGTTTGTGTTAGAGTTCTAGTTTAGTTTAGTTTTAGTTAATAGTTTAGAGTTTTAGCTGAGAGTCTTAGCTTTAGAGTTTTTGTTAAAGTTGAAGTTTAGTTTAGTAATAGTTAAGAGTTTAGAGTTTTAGCTTAGAGTCTTAGCTTAGAGTTTTTGTTAGAGTTCTAGTTTAGTTTAGTTTTAGTTAAGAGTTTAGAGTTTTAGCTTAGAGTCTTAGCTTAGAGTTTTTGTTAAAGTTGAAGTTTAGTTTAGTTATAGTTAAGAGTTTAGAGTTTTAGCTTAGAGTCATAGCTTAGAGTTTTTGTTAAGTTGAAGTTTAGTTTAGTAATAGTTAAGAGTTTTGAGTTTTAGCTTAGATTCTTAGCTTAGAGTTTTAGTTTAGTTTACTTTTAGTTAAGAGTTTAGAGTTTTCTAGCTTAGAGTCTTAGCTTAGAGTTTTTGTTAGAGTTCTAGTTTAGTTTAGTTTTAGTTAAGAGTTTAGAGTTTTTGCTTAGAGTCTTAGCTTAGAGTTTTAGTTAGAGTTCTAGTTTAGTTTAGTTTTAGTTGAGAGTTTAGAGTTTTACCATAGAGTCTTAGCTTAGAGTTCTAGTTAGAATTGAAGTTTAGTTTAGTTACAGTTAAGATTCAGTGTTTTAGCTTAGAGTCATAGCTTAGAGTTTTACTTAAAGTTGTAGTTTAGTTAATTTTTAGTTAAGAGTTTGGTGTTTTACCTTAGAGTCTTAGCTTAGAGTTTTAGTTAGAGTTCTAGTTTAGTTTAGTTTTAGTTAAGAGTTTAGAATTTTAGCTTAGAGTCTTAGCTTAGAGTTTTTGTTAGAGTTCTAGTTTATTTTAATTTTAGTTATGAGTTTAGAGTTTTAGCTTAGAGTCTTAGCTTAGAGTTTTTGTTGAAGTTCTAGTTTAGTTTAGTTTTAGTTAATAGTTTAGGATTTTAGCTTAGAGTCTTAGCTTAGAGTTTTTGTTAGACTTGAAGTTTAGTTTAGTAATAGTTAAGAGTTTAGAGTTTTAGCTTAGAGTCATAGCTTAGAGTTTTAGTTAAAGTTCTAGTTTAGTTTAGTCTTAACTTAGAGTTTTCTTATAGAGTTCTAGATTAGTTAATTTTAGTTAAGAGTTTGAGTTTTACCTTTGAGTTTCAGTTAGAGTTCTAGTTTAGTTTAGTTTTAGTTAAGAGTTTGGTGTTTTACCTTAGAGTCTTAGCTTAGAGTTTTAGTTAGAGTTCTAGTTTAGTTTAGTCTTAAATTAGAGTTTTTTTTTATAGAGTTCTAGTTTAGTTTAATTTTAGTTAAGAGTTTGATGTTTTACCTTTGAGTTTCAGTTAGAGTTCTAGTTTAGTTTAGTTTTAGTTAAGAGTTTGGTGTTTTACCTTAGAGTCTTAGCTTAGAGTTTTAGTTAGAGTTCTAGTTTAGTTTAGTTTTAGTTAATAGTTTAGAGTTTTAGCTTAGAGTCTTAGCTTAGAGTTTTTGTTAGAGTTCTAGTTTATTTTAGTTTTAGTCAAGGGTTTAGAGTTTTTAGCTTAGAGTCTTAGCTTAGAGTTGAAGTTTAGTTTAGTTACAGTTAAGAATTCAGTGTTTTAGCTTAGAGTCATAGCTTAGAGTTTTACTTAAAGTTGTAGTTTAGTTAAGTTTTAGTTAAGAGTTTGGTGTTTTACCTTAGAGTCTCAGATTAGAGTTTTAGTTAGAGTTCTAGTTTAGTTTAGTTTTAGTTAAGAGTTTAGAATTTTAGCTTAGAGCCTTAGCTTAGAGTTTTTGTTGAAGTTCAAGAGTTTAGAGTTTTTAGCTTAGAGTCTTAGCATAGAGTTTTTGTTAAAGTTGAAGTTTAGTTTAGTAATAGTTAAGAGTTTAGAGTTTTGGCTTAGATTCTTAGCTTAGAGTTTTAGTTTGGTTTACTTTTAGTTAAGAGTTTAGAGTTTTCTAGCTTAGAGTCTTAGCTTAGAGTTTTTGTTAGAGTTCTAGTTTAGTTTTGTTTTAGTTAAGAGTTTAGAGTTTTTTGCTTAGAGTCTTAGCTTAGAGTTTTAGTTAGAGTTCTAGTTTAGTTTGTTTGAGTTGAGAGTTTAGAGTTTTACCATAGAGTCTTAGCTTAGAGTTCTAGTTAGAGTTGAAGTTTAGTTTAGTTACAGTTAAGAATTCAGTGTTTTAGCTTAGAGTCATAGCTTAGAGTTTTACTTAAAGTTGTAGTTTAGTTAAGTTTTAGTTAAGAGTTTGGTGTTTTACCTTAGAGTCTTAGATTAGAGTTTTAGTTAGAGTTCTAGTTTAGTTTAGTTTTAGTTAAGAGTTTAGAATTTTAGCTTAGAGCCTTAGCTTAGAGTTTTTGTTAGAGTTGTAGTTTATTTTAGTTTTAGTTATGAGTTTAGAGTTTTTAGCTTAGAGTCTTAGCTTAGAGTTTTTGTTGAAGTTCTAGTTTAGTTTAGTTTTAGTTAATAGTTCAGGATTTTAGCTTAGAGTCTTAGCTTAGAGTTTTTGTTAGACTTGAAGTTTAGTTTAGTAATAGTTAAGAGTTTAGAGTTTTAGCTTAGAGTCATAGCTTAGAGTTTTAATTAAAGTTGCAGTTTAGTTAAGTTTTAGTTAAGAGTTTCAAGTTTTAGCTTAGAGACTTAGCTTAGAGTTATAGTTTAGTTTAGTTTTAGTTAAGATTTTGGTGTTTTACCTTAGAGTCATAGCTTAGAGTTTTAGTTAGAGTTCTAGTTTAGTTTAGTTTTAGTTAAGAGTTTAGAATTTTAGCTTAGAGTCTTAGCTTAGAGTTTTTGTTAGAGTTGTAGTTTATTTTAGTTTTAGTTAAGAGTTTAGAGTTTTTAGCTTAGAGTCTTAGTTCAGAGTTTTTGTTGAAGTTCTAGTTTAGTATAGTTTTAGTTAAAAGTTTAGAGTTTATAGCTTAGAGTCTTAGCTTAGAGTTTTTTTTAGAGTTCTAGTTTAGTTTAGTCTTAACTTAGAGTTTTTTTTTTGTTTTTTTATAGAGTTCTAGTTTAGTTTAATTTTAGTTAATGTTTTACCTTTGAGTTTTTGTTAGAGTTCTAGTTTATTATAGTTTTAGTTAAGAGTTTAGAGTTTTTAGCTTAGAGTCTTAGTTCAGAGTTTTTGTTGAAGTTCTAGTTTAGTATAGTTTTAGTTAAAAGTTTAGAGTTTATAGCTTAGAGTCTTAGCTTAGAGTTTTTTTTAGAGTTCTAGTTTAGTTTAGTCTTAACTTAGAGTTTTTTTTTTTTATAGAGTTCTAGTTTAGTTTAATTTTAGTTAAGTTTACCTTTGAGTTTCAGTTAGAGTTCTAGTTTAGTTTAGTTTTAGTTAAGAGTTTAGAATTTTACCTTAGAGTCTTAGCTTAGAGTTTTAGTTAGAGTTCTAGTTTAGTTTAGTTTTAGTTAAGAGTTTAGAATTTTAGCTTAGAGTCTTAGCTTAGAGTTTTTGTTGAAGTTCTAGTTTAGTTTAGTTTTAGTTAATAGTTTAGAGTTTTAGCTTAGAGTCTTAGCTTAGAGTTTTGTTAGACTTGAAGTTTAGTTTAGTAATAGTTAAGAGTTTAGAGTTTTAGCTTAGAGTCATAGCTTAGAGTTTTACTTAAAGTTGTAGTTTAGTTAAGTTTTAGTTAAGAGTTTCAAGTTTTAGCTTAGAGACTTAGCTTAGAGTTATAGTTTAGTTTAGTTTTAGTTAAGAGTTTAGAGTTTTTTAGCTTAGAGTCTTAGCTTAGAGTTTTTGTTAGAGTTCTAGTTTAGTTTAGTTATAGTTAAGAATTTAGAGTTTTCGCCTAGAGTCAAAGCTTAGAGTTTTAGTTAAAGTTATAGTTTAGTAAAGTTATAGTTAAGAGTTTAGAGTTTTACCATAGAGTCATAGCTTAGAGTTTTTGTTAGAGTTCTAGTTCAGTTTAGTTTTAGTTAAGAGTTTAGAGTTTTAGCTTAGAGTCTTAGCTTATAGTTTGTGCTAGAGTTCTATTTTAGTTTAGTTTTACTTAATAGTTTAGAGTTATAGCTTAGAGTCTTACCTTAGAGTTTTTGTTAAAGTTGAAGTTTACTTTAGTAATAGTTAAGAGTTTAGAGTTTTAGCTTAGAGTCTTAGCTTAGAGTTTTTGTTAGAGTTCTAGTTTAGTTTAGTTTTAGTTAAGAGTTTAGAGTTTTAGCTTAGAGTCTTAGCTTAGAGTTTTTGTTAGAGTTCTAGTTTAGTTTAGTAATAGTTAAGAGTTTAGAGTTTTTAGCTTAGAGTCTTAGCATAGAGTTTTTGTTAAAGTTGAAGTTTAGTTTAGTAATAGTTAAGAGTTTAGAGTTTTAGCTTAGAGTCTTAGCTTAGAGTTTTTGTTAAAGTTGAAGTTTAGTTTAGTAATAGTTAAGAGTTTAGAGTTTTAGCTTAGATTCTTAGCTTAGACTTTTAGTTTAGTTTACTTTTAGTTAAGAGTTTAGAGTTTTTTAGCTTAGAGTCTTAGCTTAGAGGTTTTGTTAGAGTTCTAGTTTAGTTTAGTTTTAGTTAAGAGTTTAGAGTTTTTTGCTTAGAGTCTTAGCTTAGAGTTTTAGTTAGAGTTCTAGTTTAGTTTAGTTTTAATTAAGAGTTTAGAGTTTTACCATAGAGTCTTAGCTTAGAGTTCTAGTTAGAGTTGAAGTTTAGTTTAGTTACAGTTAAGAATTTAGTGTTTTAGCTTAGAGTCATAGCTTAGAGTTTTACTTAAAGTTGTAGTTTAGTTAAGTTCTAGTTAAGAGTTTCGAGTTTTAGCTTAGAGTCTTACCTTAGAGTTTTTGTTAGAGTTCTAGTTTAGTTTAGTTTTAGTTAAGAGTTTAGAGTTTTTTGCTTAGAGTCTTAGCTTAGAGTTTTAGTTAGAGTTCTAGTTTAGTTTAGTTTTAGTTAATAGTTTAGAGTTTTAGCTTAGAGTCTTAGCTTAGAGTTTTTGTTAGAGTTCTAGTTTATTTTAGTTTTAGTCAAGAGTTTAGAGTTTTTTAGCTTAGAGTCTTAGCTTAGAGGTTTTGTTAGAGTTCTAGTTTAGTTTAGTTTTAGTAAAGAGTTTTTTGCTTAGAGTCTTAGCTTAGAGTTTTAGTTAGAGTTCTAGTTTAGTTTAGTTTTAGTTAAGAGTTTAGAGTTTTACCATAGAGTCTTAGCTTAGAGTTCTAGTTAGAGTTGAAGTTTAGTTTAGTTACAGTTAAGAATTTAGTGTTTTAGCTTAGAGTCATAGCTTAGAGTTTTACTTAAAGTTGTAGTTTAGTTAAGTTCTAGTTAAGAGTTTCGAGTTTTAGCTTAGAGTCTTACCTTAGAGTTTTTGTTAGAGTTCTAGTTTATTTTAGTTTTAGTCAAGAGTTTAGAGTTTTACCTTAGAGTATTAGCTTAAAGTTTTAGTTAGAGTTCTAGTTTAGTTTAGTTATAGTTATGAATTTAAAGTTTTAGCTTAGAGTTATAGCTTAGAGTTTTAGTTAAAGTTATAGTTTAGTAAAGTTATAGTTAAGAGTTTAGAGTTTTACCTTAGAGTCATAGCTTAGAGTTTTAGTTAGAGTTCTAGTTCAGTTTAGTTTTAGTTAAGAGTTTTAGCTTAGAGTCTTAGCTTATAGTTTGTGTTAGAGTTCTAGTTTAGTTTAGTTATAGTTAAGAGTCCCGAGTTTTTAGCTTAGAGTCTTAGCTGAGAGTTTCTGTTAGAGTTCTAGTTTAGTTTACTTCTAGTTAAGAGTTTAGAGTTTTAGCTTAGAGTCTTAGCTTATAGTCTGTGTTAGAGTTCTAGTTTAGTTTAGTAATAGTTAAGAGTTAAACACCTCTCCATGTTTAAGTTAGGTTAGGTTAGGATAGATTAAGTTATGTTAGGTTAGGTTAGCCTACGTACGCGCACGTACGTAGGCTAACCTAACCTAACCTAACATAACTTAATCTATCCTAACCTAACCTAACCTAACTTAAACATGGAGAGATGTTTAACTCTTAACTATTACTAAACTAAACTAGAACTCCAACACAAACTATAAGCTAAGACTCTAAGCTAAAACTCTAAACTCTTAACTAGAAGTAAACTAAACTAGAACTCTAACAGAAACTCTAAGCTAAGACTCTAAGCTAAAAACTCGGGACTCTTAACTATAACTAAACTAAACTAGAACTCTAACACAAACTATAAGCTAAGACTCTAAGCTAAAACTCTAAACTCTTAACTAAAACTAAACTGAACTAGAACTCTAACAAAAACTCTAAGCTAAGACTCTAAGCTAAAACTCTAAACTCTTAACTATTACTAAAGTAAACTTCAACTTTAACAAAAACTCTAAGGTAAGACTCTATGGTAAAACTCTAAACTCTTAACTAAAACTAAACTAAACTAGAATAACTAAAACTCTAAGCTAAGACTCTAAGCAAAAAACTCTAAACTCTTAACTAAAACTAAACTAAACTAGAACTCTAACAAAAACTCTAAGCTAAGACTCTAAGCTAAAAAACTCTAAACTCTTAACTAAAAGTAAACTAAACTAAAACTCTAAGCTAAGAATCTAAGCTAAAACTCTAAACTCTTAACTATTACTAAACTAAACTTCAACTTTAACAAAAACTCTAAGCTAAGACTCTAAGCTAAAACTCTAAACTCTTAACTATTACTAAACTAAACTTCAACTTTAACAAAAACTCTATGCTAAGAGTCTAAGCTAAAAACTCTAAACTCTTAACTATTACTAAACTAAACTAGAACTCTAACAAAAACTCTAAGCTAAGACTCTAAGCTAAAACTCTAAACTCTTAACTAAAACTAAACTAAACTAGAACTCTAACAAAAACTCTAAGCTAAGACTTTGAGCTAAAACTCTAAACTCTTAACTATTACTAAAGTAAACTTCAACTTTAACAGAACCTCTAAGGTAAGACTCTAAGCTAAAACTCTAAACTATTAACTAAAACTAAACTAAACTAGAACTCTAACACAAACTATAAGCTAAGACTCTAAGCTAAAACTCTAAACTCTTAACTAAAACTAAACTGAACTAGAACTCTAACAAAAACTCTAAGCTATGACTCTATGGTAAAACTCTAAACTCTTAACTATAACTTTACTAAACTATAACTTTAACTAAAACTCTAAGCTTTGACTCTAGGCTAAAACTCTAAATTCTTAACTATGACTAAACTAAACTAGAACTCTAACAAAAACTCTAAGCTAAGTCTCTAAGCTAAAAAACACTAAATTCTTAACTAAAACTAAACTAAACTATAACTCTAAGCTAAGTCTCTAAGATAAAACTCGAAACTTTTAACTAAAACTTAACTAAACTACAACTTTTAGTAAAACTCTAAGCTATGACTCTAAGCTAAAACTCTAAACTCTTAACAATTACTAAACTAAACTTCAAGTCTATCAAAAACTCTAAGCTAAGACTCTAAGCTAAAACTCTAAACTATTAACTAAAACTAAACTAAACTAGAACTTCAACAAAAACTCTAAGCTAAAACTCTAAGCTAAAAACTCTAAACTCTTAACTAAAACTAAAATAAACTAGAACTCTAACAAAAACTCTAAGCTAAGACTCTAAGCTAAAATTCTAAACTCTTAACTAAAACTAAACTAAACTAGAACTCTAACTAAAACTCTAAGCTAAGACTCTAAGGTAAAACACCAAACTCTTAACTAAAACTAAACTAAACTAGAACTCTAACTGAAACTCAAAGGTAAAACATTAAACTCTTAACTAAAATTAAACTAAACTAGAACTCTATAAAAAAAAGAAGAAAAAACTCTAAGTTAAGACTAAACTAAACTAGAACTCTAACAGAAACTCTAAGCTAAGACTTTAAGCTATAAACTCTAAACTTTTAACTAAAACTATACTAAACTAGAACTTCAACAAAAACTCTAAACTAAGACTCTAAGCTAAAAACTCTAAACTCTTAACTAAAAATAAAATAAACTAGAACTCTAACAAAAACTCTAAGCTAAGACTCTAAGCTAAAATTCTAAACTCTTAACTAAAACTAAACTAAACTAGAACTCTAACTAAAACTCTAAGCGATGACTCTAAGGTAAAACACCAAACGCTTAGCTAAAACTAAACTAAACTATAACTCTAAGCTAAGTCTCTAAGCTAAAACTCGAAACTCTTAACTAAAGATTAACTAAACTACAACTTTAATTAAAACTCTAAGCTATGACTCTAAGCTAAAACTCTAAACTCTTAACTATTACTAAACTAAACTTCAAGTCTAACAAAAACTCTAAGCTAAGACTCTAAGCTAAAATCCTAAACTATTAACTAAAACTAAACTAAACTAGAACTTCAACAAAAACTCTAAGCTAAGACTCTAAGCTAAAAACTCTAAACTCATAACTAAAATAAACTAGAACTCTAACAAAAACTCTAAGCTAAGACTCTAAGCTAAAATTCTAAACTCTTAACTAAAACTAAACTAAACTAGAACTCTAACTAAAACTCTAAGCTAAGACTCTAAGCTAAAACACCAAACTCTTAACTAAAACTTAACTAAACTACAACTTTAAGTAAAACTCTAAGCTATGACTCTAAGCTAAAACACTGAATTCTTAACTGTAACTAAACTAAACTTCAACTCTAACTAGAACTCTAAGCTAAGACTCTATGGTAAAACTCTAAACTCTTAACTAAAACTAAACTAAACTAGAACTCTAACTAAAACTCTAAGCTAAGACTCTAAGCAAAAACTCTAAACTCTTAACTAAAACATAACTAAACTAGAACTCTAACAAAAACTCTAAGCTAAGACTCTAAGCTAGAAAACTCTAAACTCTTAACTAAAAGTAAACTAAACTAAAACTCTAAGCTAAGAATCTAAGCTAAAACTCTAAACTCTTAACTATTACTAAACTAAACTTCAACTTTAACAAAAACTCTAAGCTATGACTCTAAGCTAAAACTCTAAACTCTTAACTATTACTAAACTAAACTTCAACTTTAACGAAAACTCTAAGCTAAGACTCTAAGCTAAAACTCTAAACTCTTAACTATTACTAGACTAAACTAGAGCTTCAACAAAAATTCTATGCTAAGACTCTAAGCTAAAAACTCTAAACTCTTAACTAAAACTAAACTAAACTAGAACTCTAACAAAAACTCTAAGCTAAGACTCTAAGCTAAAACTCTAAACTCTTAACTATTACTAAACTAAACTTCAACTTTAACAAAAACTCTAAGGTAAGACTCTAAGCTAAAACTCTAAACTATTAACTAAAACTAAACTAAACTAGAACTCTAACACAAACTATAAGCTAAGACTCTAAGCTAAAACTCTAAACTCTTAACTAAACTGAACTAGAACTCTAACAAAAACTCTAAGCTATGACTCTAAGGTAAAACTCTAAACTCTTAACTATAACTTTACTAAACTATAACTTTAACTAAAACTCTAAGCTATGACTCTAAGCTAAAACTCTAAATTCTTAACTATAACTAAACTAAACTAGAACTCTAACAAAAACTCAAGCTAAGACTCTAAGCTAAAAAACTCTAAACTCTTAACTAAAACTAAACTAAACTGTAACTCTAAGCTAAGTCTCTAAGCTAAAACTCGAAACTCTTAACTAAAACTTAACCAAACTACAACTTTAGGTAGAACTCTAAGCTATGACTCTAAGCTAAAACTCTAAACTCTTAACTATTACTAAACTAAACTTCAAGTCTAACAAAAACTCTAAGCTAAGACTCTAAGCTAAAAGTCTAAACTATTAACTAAAACTAAACTAAACTAGAACTTCAACAAAAACTCTAAGCTAAGACTCTAAGCTAAAAAATCTAAACTCTTAACTAAAACTAAAATAAACTAGAACTCTAACAAAAACTCTAAGCTAAGACTCTAAGCTAAAATTCTAAACTCTTAACTAAAACTAAACTAAACTAGAACTCTAACTAAAACTCTAAGCTAAGACTCTAAGGTAAAACACCAAACTCTTAACTAAAATTAAACTAAACTAGAACTCTATAAAAAAAACTCTAAGTTAAGACTAAACTAAACTAGAACTCTAACAAAAACTCTAAGCTAAGACTCTAAGCTTAAAACTCTAAACTTTTAACTAAAACTAAACTAAACTAGAACTTCAACAAAAACTCTAAACTAAGACTCTAAGCTAAAAACTCTAAACTCTTAACTAAAACTAAAATAAACTAGAACTCTAACAAAAACTCTAAGCTAAGACTCTAAGCTAAAATTCTAAACTCTTAACTAAAACTAAACAAAACTAGAACTCTAACTAAAACTCTAAGCTAAGACTCTAAGCTAAAAACTCTAAACTCTTAACTAAAACTAAATTAAACTAGAACTCTAACTGAAACTCAAAGGTAAAACATCAAACTCTTAACTAAAATTAAACTGAACTAGAACTCTATCAAAAAACTCTAAGTTAAGACTAAACTAAACTAGAACTCTAACAAAAACTCTAAGCTAAGACTCTAAGCTAAAAACTCTAAACTTTTAACTAAAACTAAACTAAACTAGAACTTCAACAAAACTCTAAGCTAAGACTCTAAGCTAAAAACTCTAAACTCTTAACTAAAACTAAAATAAACTAGAACTCTAACAAAAACTCTAAGTTAAGACTCTAAGCTAAAATTCTAAACTCTTAACGAAAACTAAACTAAACTAGAACTCTAACTAAAACTCTAAGCTATGACTCTAAGGTAAAACATCAAACTCTTAACTAAAACTAAACTAAACTAGAACTCTATCAAAAACTCTAGGCTAAGACTCTAAGCTAAAAACTCTAAACTCTTAACTAAAACTAAAATAAACTAGAACTCTAACAAAAACTCTAAGCTAAGAATCTAAGGTAAAACATCGAACTCTTAACTAAAACTAAACTAAACTAGAACTGTATCAAAAACTCTAAGCTAAGACTCTAAGCTAAAAAACTCTAAACTCTTAACTAAAACTAAACTAAAACTATAACTCTAAGCTAAGTCTCTAAGCTAAAACTCTAAACTATTAACTTAAACTAAACTAAACTAGAACTTCAACATAAACTCTACGCTAAGACTCTAAGCTAAAAACTCTAAACTCTTAACTAAAACTAAAATAAACTAGAAATCTAACAAAAACTCTATGCTAAGACTCTAAGCTAAAACACCAAACTCTTAACTACACTAAACTAGAACTCTAACTGAAACTCAAAGGTAAAACATCAAACTCTTAACTAAAATTAAACTAAACTAGAACTCTAACTGAAAATCAAAGGTAAAACATCAAACTCTTAACTAAAATTAAACTAAACTAGAACTCTAACAAAAAAAGTCTAAGTTAAGAGTCTAAGCTAAAACTCGAAACTATTAACTAAAACTTAGCCAAACTAAAACTTTAAGTAAAACTCTAAGGTATGACTCCAAGCTAAAACTCGAAACTCTTAACTGTAACTAAACTAAAATTCAACTCTAACTAAAACTCTAAGCTAAGACTCTAAGCTAAAAACTCTAAAATCTTAACTAAAACTAAACTAAACTAGAACTCTAACAAAACTCTAAGCTAAGACTCTAAGCTAAAACTCGAAACTCTTAACTAAAACTTAACCAAGCTATAACTTTAAGTAAAATTCTAAGCTAAGACTCTAAGCCAAAACTCTAAATTCTTAACTGTAACTAAACTAAACTAAACTAGAACTCTAAATAAAACTCTAAGCTAAGACTCTAAGCTAAAAACTCTAAAATCTTAACTAAAACTAAACTAAACTAGAACTCTAACAAAACTCTAAGCTAAGACTCTAAGCTAAAACTCGAAACTCTTAACTAAAACTAAACCAAACTAAAACTCTAAGCTAAAAGGATGGGTACTTCAATTTGTAAAATGGGTTTAGGATGGTCACTAAGAAAGGAAATTGCTCTGAAATGGTCTTTGAAAAGTATTTCTTGGTGTTGAGGTAACCAAAAAGCTGTAAAGTATAGTTGTAGGTGAAAAATATAAGTATTACAATTTGGAAAATGGGTTTAGGAGGGACATTAAGAAAGTAACTTGCTCTGAAATGGTCTTTGAAAAGTATTTCTTGGCGTTGAGGTAACCAAAAAGCTGTAAAGTATAGTTGTGGGTGAAAAAGATAAGTACTTCAAGTTGAAAAATGGGTTTAGGATGGACATTAAGAAAGGAACTTGTTCCCGTCAGGACCTCCTGATAGGGTTCTACCGATTATGTAATCAATTTCTCAGAAATCCAGTTGTCTTAGTCGACTACGTCATTCTATGCCCATATATGGACCCCCGTCATGACCTTCTGATAGGGTTCTACCGATTATGTAATCAATTTCTCAGAAATCCAATTGTCTTATTCGATTACGTCATTCTATGCCCATATATGGACCCCCGTCATGACCTTCTGATAGGGTTCTACCGATTATGTAATCAATTTCTCAGAAATCCAACTGTCCTAGTCAATTACGTCATTCTATGCCCATATATAGAAACTAAAATAAAACTAAAAATAAACTTGAACTCTAACAAAAACTCTAAGCTAAGACTCTAAGCTAAAATTCTAAACTCTTAACTAAAACTAAACTAAACTAGAACTCTAACTAAAACTCTAAGCTATGACTCTAAGGTAAAACATCAAACTCTTAACTAAAACTAAACTAAACTAGAACTCTAACTGAAACTCAAAGGTAAAACATCAAACTCTTAACTAAAATTAAACTAAACTAGAACTCTAACTGAAACTCAAAGGTAAAACATCAAACTCTTAACTAAAATTAAACTAAACTAGAACTGTAACAAAAAAAGTCTAGGTTAAGAGTCTAAGCTAAAACTCGAAACTATTAACTAAAACTTAGCCAAACTAAAACTTTAAGTAAAACTCTAAGGTATGACTCCAAGCTAAAACTCGAAACTCTTAACTGTAACTAAACTAAAATTCAACTCTAACTAAAACTCTAAGCTAAGACTCTAAGCTAAAAACTCTAAACTCTTAACTAAAACTAAACTAAACTAGAACTCTAACAAAACTCTAAGCTAAGACTCTAAGCTAAAACTCGAAACTCTTAACTAAAACTTAACCAAGCTATAACTTTAAGTAAAATTCTAAGCTAAGACTCTAAGCCAAAACTCTAAATTCTTAACTGTAACTAAACTAAACTAAACTAGAACTCTAAATAAAACTCTAAGCTAAGACTCTAAGCTAAAAACTCTAAAATCTTAACTAAAACTAAACTAAACTAGAACTCTAACAAAACTCTAAGCTAAGACTCTAAGCTAAAACTCTAAACTTTTAAATAAAACTAAACCAAACTAAAACTCTAAGCTAAAAGGATGGGTACTTCAATTTGTAAAATGGGTTTAGGATGGTCACTAAGAAAGGAAATTGCTCTGAAATGGTCTTTGAAAAGTATTTCTTGGTGTTGAGGTAACCAAAAAGCTGTAAAGTATAGTTGTAGGTGAAAAATATAAGTATTACAATTTGGAAAATGGGTTTAGGAGGGACATTAAGAAAGTAACTTGCTCTGAAATGGTCTTTGAAAAGTATTTCTTGGTGTTGAGGTAACCAAAAAGCTGTAAAGTATAGTTGTGGGTGAAAAAGATAAGTACTTCAAGTTGAAAAATGGGTTTAGGATGGACATTAAGAAAGGAACTTGTTCCCGTCAGGACCTCCTGATAGGGTTCTACCGATTATGTAATCAATTTCTCAGAAATCCAGTTGTCTTAGTCAACTACGTCATTCTATGCCCATATATGGACCCCCGTCATGACCTTCTGATAGGGTTCTACCGATTATGTAATCAATTTCTCAGAAATCTAATTGTCTTATTCGATTACGTCATTCTATGCCCATATATGGACCCCCGTCATGACCTTCTGATAGGGTTCTACCGATTATGTAATCAATTTCTCAGAAATCCAACTGTCCTAGTCAATTACGTCATTCTATGCCCATATATAGAAACTAAAATAAAACTAAAAATAAACTTGAACTCTAACAAAAACTCTAAGCTAAGACTCTAAGCTAAAACTCTAAACTCTTAACTAAAACTAAACTAAACTAGAACTCTAACTAAAACTCTAAGCTAAGACTCTAAGGTAAAACACCAAACTCTTAACTAAAACTAAACTAAACTAGAACTCTAACTGAAACTCAAAGGTAAAACATCAAACTCTTAACTAAAATTAAACTAAACTAGAACTCTATCAAAAAACTCTAAGTTAAGACTAAACTAAACTAGAACTCTAACAAAAACTCTAAGCTAAGACTCTAAGCTAAAAACTCTAAACTTTTAACTAAAACTAAACTAAACTAGAACTTCAACAAAAACTCTAAGCTAAGACTCTAAGCTAAAAACTCTAAACTCTTGACTAAAACTAAAATGAACTAGAACTTTAACAAAAACTCTAAGCTAAGACTCTAAGCTAAAACTCTAAACTATTAACTAAAACTAAACTAAACTAGAACTCTAACTAAAACTCTAAGCTAAGACTCTAAGGTAAAACACCAAACTCTTAACTAAAACAATAAACTAAACTAGAACTCTAACTGAAACTCAAAGGTAAAACATCAAAATCTTAACTAAAATTAAACCAAACTAGAACTCTATAAAAAAACTCTAAGTTAAGACTAAACTAAACTAGAACTCTAACAAAAACTCTAAGCTAAGACTCTAAGCTAAAAACTCTAAACTCTTAACTAAAACTAAAATAAACTAGAGGACACACATACCAACCATCAGGATATACTATCCCCCTGTCGAACACCATTTGCCTGCTCTGGATTAGAAGGCAATTCACCCTAAGCTGAATCCATCGACATAAAATCATAGCCGGTAAATTGAATTTAAAATAAATTTCCTCTCCAAAACTAGGTTTAGCCTGATTATAATGATTCAATGTAGTAGAATTTAAAACCAGCCCTTGCCAATACTGAATTTCTTGACCCTCTAAGATAAATCGTACCTGGCTTACTAAATTTGTTGGTAGATCACGGGAACCAAGACCGTCATTCCATAAGTAAGGCATTCCCACTCTTTCTAGTAATGACCTAATTTGGGATGGCCTCGACGTTTTCGAACCATAACTCAACATCTGATAATAAGCACCTCTTACTAGTCTACCTTCATTACACCTAATGAGCTTCAACCAAAATCTAAGCATCAAAATAGACCTACGTAGTTTTAACGAAAACAGACCCATATTGCCTTTCTGAATCTGTGAATGAGTTGTCTGATGTAATCCAAACAGTCTTTTATAATACTGGAGCTGGAGGGACTCCAACTTCTGTGCCGCTTCTCCGCTCCAAATCTCTGCTCCATATTCTATTACTGGTAAAATTTTTGTATTAAATATTCTTTTATGCATTTTTAGGTTTTTAATTCCCATTATCGTCGGATTTCTAAAAATTACAGACATGGCCACTTTTCCTCTATTAATTAATTCATCAACATGACTCTTTAAACTTCCATTTTCCGATAAAAATCCTAAATATTTTATTCTTTTGCTTATTTTCAGTTCCTTATTATTAAATTTAAATCGATAATTATCTTCGCCACTTGTTTTCCTTTTTTTAAAAATAACAACTTCACTCTTTTCAAAATGCAGCCTTAATTTTTTCATCTGCAAATATTCTTCTATAAGACTCAAAAGCGTCTGCAGATCGTGCGGTGTACTAGCCACCAAAGCAATATCATCCGCAAATAATAGTAGTGATAGTTTATGGGTCCCTAGACTAAGTTTCGGAGCCCATCTATTCTCTAGAAAATCAAAAACATCATTTATAAAAATATTAATCAATTTAGGAGAAAGAGTGCTGCCTTGTTTTACTCCCAGCTTAATATTAAAAAGCCTAGAAAACCTGACTTCATAGGCTTCAGGAAAACATAGACTTCAGAAAACATAGACTTCAGGCCGCTTTAAATGCAATACTGAAACATACTGAGGAGAATAAGTTGTATCAGTAATTGAGTGATATATATATATATATATATATATATATATATATATATATATATATATATATATATATATATATATATATATATATATATATATATATATATATATATATATATATATAAATATATATATATATATATATATATATATATATATATATATATATATATATATATATATATATATAAATATATATATATATATATATATATATATATATATATATATATATATATATATATATATATATATATATATATATATATATATATGTATATATATATATATATATATATATATATATATATATATATATATATATATATCTATATATATATATATATATATATATATATATATATATATATATATATATATATATATATATATATACATATATATATATATATATATATATATATATATATATATGTATATATATATATATATATATATATATATATATATATATATATATATATATATATATATATATATATATATATATATATATATATATACATATATATATATATATATATATATATATATATATATATATATCTATATATATATATATATATATATATATATATATATATATATATATATATTTATTTATATATATATATATATATATATATATATATATATATATATATATATATATATATATATTTATTTATATATATATATATATATATATATATATATATATATATATATATATATATATATATATATATATATATATATATATATATATATATATATATATATATATATATATATATATATATCTATATATATATATATATATATATATATATATATATTATATATATATATATATATATATATATATTATATATATATATATATATATATATATATATATATATATATATATATATATATATATATATATATATATATATATATATATATATATAAATAAATATATATATATATATATATATATATATATATATATATATATATAAATAAATATATATATATATATATATATATATATATATATATATATATATATATATATATATATATATATATATATATAAATATATATATATGTATATATATATATATATATATATATATATATATATATATATATATATATATATATATATATATATATACATATATATATATATATATATATATATATATATATATATATATATATATATATATATATATATTATATATATATATATATATATATATATATATATATATATATATATTTATTTATATATATATATATATATATATATATATATATATATATATTTATTTATATATATATATATATATATATATATATATATATCTATATATATATATATATATATATATATATATATATATATATATATATATATATATATATATATATATATATATATATATATATATATATATATATATATATATATATATATATATATATATATATATATATATATATAATATATATATATATATATATATATATATATATATATTATTTTTGTAATTGTATACATAATAAAATGTTTTGAAATCGAAAATGTTCTTTTTTATTGTTAGATTTTTAGTAGGTTACCGAACATTCTTTTAAGTAGATAGTCCTGGTTAGTCTCAAGTCAACTGTGAGAATGCTAGGATGGAAAAATGGATGGATTTGAGAAAGAGAAAATTATACTAAATCTTGTGACTATGGAAAAATGTTTGATTTTAGATAATGATTTTCTAGAGTTATCTCTTCAAAGGAAAATTTTTCTCAAAGAATATTTGACGATATAATGAGAAATGATTCTCCATCATTGGACTATTATTTGCAGCTTTTATGATGCGACTCAAACGTTTTAACTCAATTTATTGATATATTAATTTAAACAAAAAAATGATATTGTGGATTTACTTTTGAACAAACTGCCTTAGAAATTTAAGATTCTATCTAAATGAGAACAATAAATAAATCAAAAATTTAGATGATCCTGTTAAAGCAGGTTTTGTGATGTCACACGATTACTCCCCTCTCTCTCTTTCTCTCTCTCTTTCTCAATTTATTGATCATAAATCAGTTTCATTTAAGCTGTGAGAGCGTTAACACTAGAAAATGGTCTATACATGTTCACTATGCATGTATACACTGTGCAGCTGGTCATCATGTGAGAATTGTACAACTATTGACGAGTATGATGAAAAGTATGAATTATCCAATCCATGTAAATTGCTAAGAGGATGTGAAGTACAAATTAAAGACTGTAATTCCTGTCTGGAAGAGATTTGTGACAATCACCCTAGAGGACATCTGCTCTCCAATTGCCACTATGATAAGTGTGATCAGAGGGAGAATATCTATCCTGGTATGATTGGAAAGAACCCTAAGCGAGATTTTAGTTTATTTCTAAAAGAATGCTATCGTCGTAGTTTGATATTGGTTTGGGAGGAAGAATCGGGTCTACCGTTCAACTGTTGAAGTAATAAGACAATTTGGTTTCTACGTCATCGTTGTGAAGACAATGGCTATTATGACTATAAACCTACTGATTTTTATTTGGCTGTTACAAAATGTGATTCACCATTAGAAAAAACTGTATGCGATACTGCTTCAAACATACAAATGAAAACACGTGAATTTTGCAATATGAATGAAAATAGTATCATTGACTATACAAAGAGATACAATAAGAGTGAAGTTACATTGTGCCGTAGAAAATCTGACCTAGACTTTGCAGCTAATCAAGATCAATATACAGTGAATTCAAATGATCTACCATCATTAGTTGTTCTCAACAGTTTCCTATACGTAGAAGAAGAAATCTGAAGAGGAGAAAAAAGTCATTGTTATATACATATAAACTATCTTTATTAATAAGCAAATTTACATACATTTTAAAAACATTTTATTCGTAGGGCACTAAAATCAATATTATACAGATATGAAACTATATTTTCCACTATTAAGTCATTCAGGCGAGGATTGTCTATGTTAATGTTGATAAACTGGTAGTAAGTATAGCCACGATATCTGAAAACGAAATATAGTAGTGCATAAGAACCACAGCTTTTAGTCGTAAAATCCTGCACTCTCTTCTGGATTTGAATAATACTTTTACCACTGATTTCAATAATGTTGTTGATGTGCGTAGTGTAGAATGTATATGATAGGCTGAGATTAAAAAATTATATATTCTTCGCTGTTTAAAAGATGCACAGCCAATGACCTGTCTTTACACTCGATGGACTGCTATTAACAATGATAATGGTATCGTTAACACTTTGAATTTTTTTTCAAGGAAGTACGAGGGTATACAATAGGATTTATATTTGGACATACATGGATCCATATTAAAGACGCTGATTATTTGATTTGTGTTCATAGTGCAGGGTCTAGTAGAACACTGCCTTCGGGAGTGATTTTCCAATAAGTTTCAAATTGATTTAATGAGATTAATGCAATACTCTCAGCTAATGGCTCGGCAAATATGCACTCTAAACGCACCCTCCCCGTTCGTACAATACTTATATCATGAATGCCAGACAAGTCCAGTACACTGATACCATGAGTTTTACCAAACATTGTAGCTGTTTTACCATTTTCAAATAGTTGTGAATCACGATCTAGGGATTGCATTGTCAACTCATACAGTGTTCTATAGAATTTACAAAGGATTAATTGTAGAGTGGGATTCACTCTACAATTCACTCACTTACATAACACACAAGAGATGAAAGTTCAAACATTTCAATTTTATGTGGGAAACTAGTCCACGATCCAATTACACTAGCCCTTTTTACAAATACCAATGCCAATTTTGATGGAATCTCACCATTGATAAATGAAGAGTCGATGAAGGTGCACCAGCCCGTGACAATATGACGCTGATTGGTGATTGATTAAAAAAAACTTTTTCCACAAAATACGTTTTTCAAAGAAAAGTAAAGAACTCCATTAAACAAAAAATGAGCAGAAATAAAATCAAATAATCTACCAACCGTAAAACTACCACAAATCCGCATCGATAAATAAATGAAACCCAAAACGAACAGAAATTAAAATAAACAAACGAATCAAACTCAAAACGAGCAGAAATTAACATAAGTTGGGCGCAAGACCCCTATGCCTTCGCAAGGCCAGAACAAAATTTACACTTTACTGAAAAAATATAAATGTTTTTACTTTTATAACTTTAATAAATCAAATAATATGAACATTTTGATTACTAAATATCAGTATATGTATATTGAACTGACAATGAACTTTCATTTGTATTTTTTTAGTAAAGTGCAAATTTTGTTCTGGCCTTGGGAAGGCATAGGGGTTTTGCGCCCAACTTGTGTTAATTTCTGCTCGTTTTGAGTTTGACTCGGTCATTTATTGTAATTTCTGTTCGTTTTGGGTTTCCATTGCCCTTGGGGCTCTGGGGGTTATGTCATCCTTAAATACATCATTTCCAGAACTTTCAACTATGTTGAACGAAAAGGCTATCTCTAAACTTTGATTGAATGTTTTTGGGGAAATGGTGGGCGTAAGAGGGGGTTAATACTCTCAACTCACTTTCGACTATTAAAAAGGGCAATTTCAATTTCCAATCAAATGAGCCCTTTTTGAAATCTCTATAACAACTTTCGATGTAAACTTTATATGCCCCCAGGGCATAACTTACAACCCTTGCACTGAGGGCTCTGAGGGGGTTATCATCCTAAAAGACCTAATTTCAAGAACTTTCAACTACGTTGAACAAAATGGATATCTCAAAATTTTGATTGGATATGTTTGGGAAAATGGTGGGAGTTAGAGAGGCGTTAGTCGCTCTCCAATCACTTTCAACTATTAAAAAAGGCCCTAGCCCTTTCAATTTCCAATTGAATGAGCACTTTTGAAGTTTCTACGCTTTCAATAAAAACCTTTTATGGCCCCAGGGCATAACTTACAACCCTTGCCCTGAGGGCTGTTAGGACTGGGGGGAGGGGGGGTGTCATTCTTAAAGACCTAATTTCCGAAACTTTCAACTACGCTGAATAAAATGGCTATCTAAAATATTGATTGGATGTGTTTGGAGAAAAGATGGGGGTGAAAGTGGGTTATTTGCCCTCAAATCACTTTCGACTATTAAAAAGGGCACTAGCCCTTTGAATTTCCAATTGAATGAGCCCTTTTTCAAGTTTTGACGACAAACATTTCAATAAAAACCTTATATGCCCCCAGGGTATAATTTACTACCCTTGCCCTGAAGACTGTGGGGGATTGTCCTGCTCAAAGGTATAATTTTCTGAACTTTGAACTGCGTGGAACAAAATGGCTATCTCAAAATCTTTATTGGATGTGTTTGGGGAAATGGTGGGCGTGGAAGGGGTGTTAGTTGCTTTCCAATCACTTTTGACTATTAAAAAGGGCACTAGCCATTACAATTTGAAATCGCATGAGCCCTTTTGAAGTTTCTACAACAAAGCGTTATATAAAAATCTTAGCCTATACGCCCCCTGGGCATAATTACAACCCTTGCCCTGAGGGTTGTGGGGGGGATGTCATCCTCAAAGACCTAATTCCCAGAACTTAAAACTAAGTTTAATAAAATGGCTATCGCAAAGTTTTGATTAGATGTGTTTGGGGAAAAGGTGGGCGTGAGAGGCGGGGTAGTTGCCCTCCAACCACTTTCGACTGTTAAAAAGGGCACTAGCCCTTTGAATTTTGAATCGAATGAGCCTTTTTTTAATGTTTCTACGACAACGCCTTCTATAAAAAACCTTATTTGCCCCCATGGCATAACTTACAACCCTTGCCCTAAGGGCTGTTGGGGACTGTCCCCAAAAACATAATTTCTATCCGGAAATCAACTACGCTGAACAGAATGGCTATCTCTAAATTTTGATTGGATGTGTTTCGGGATATGGTGGGCATAGAAGGGGTGTTAGTGGCCTTCAAATCACTTTCGAATATTAAAAAGGGTACAAGCCACTCCGATTTCTAATTGAATGAGCGCTTTTCGAAGTTTCTACGACAAATTCTTCGATACGAAGTGCCCTGCTCTAAATAAAAAATTAATAAGTAATCCATTGTGCCAACATCGTTCTTATATGCCCCCAGGACATAACTTAAAACCCTTGCCCCGAGGGTTGTTGGGGAGTGTCCTCCTCTTTACTTAGTCCCTGTTTCTTGTCTCGTTCTCGAGTGTCCCCGTTCTTTACCTAGGCAGCGCGATCACTCCGCCTATGAATTATACAACAATTTTCTATATAAACCTTATGTGCCCCCAGGGCATAACTTACAACCCTTGCACTGAGTGTTCTGAGGGGGTTATCTTCCTAAAAGACCTAATTTCCAGAACGTTCAACTACGTTGAACAAAATTGATATCTCAAAATTTTGATTGGATGTATTTTGATAAATGGTGGGTGTGAGAGGGGCGTTAGTCGCTTTCCAATCACTTTCAACTATTAAAAAAGGCACTAGCCTTTTCAATTTCCAATTGAATGCGAATGTTTGCAGTTTCTACGACAACGCTTTCAATAAAAACTTTATATACCCTGGGGCATAACTTACAACCCTTGCAGTGAGGGCGCTGAGGGGGTTATCATCCTAAAAGACAAAATTTCCAGAACTTTCAACTACGTTGAACAAAATGGATATCTCAAAATTTTTAATTCGATGTGTTTGGTAAAATGGTTGGCATAAGAGGGGCGTTAGTCACTATCCAATTACTTTCAACTATTAAAAAAGGCACTAACCCTTTCAATTTCCAATTGAATAAGCCCTTTTGAAGTTTCTACGACAGCGCTTTCATTAAAAACTTGATATGCCCCCAGGGCATAACTTACAACCCTTGCCCTGAGGGCTGTGGGGGAGGGGTTGTCATCCTTAAAGACCTAATTTCCAAAACTTTCAACTACGTTGAATAACATGGCTGTTTAAAAATTTTGATTGGATGTGTCGGGGGGAATGATGGACGTGGAGGGGCTAGTTGCCCTCCAATCACTTTCGACTATTAAAAATGGCACTAGCCCTTTGAATTTCCAATTGAATGAGTCCCTTTTGAAGTTTCTACGACAACGTCTTCTATATAAACCTTATATGCCCCCAAGGCATAACTTAAAACCCTTGCCCTGAGGGTTGTGGGGGAGTGTCCTCCTCAAAAATATATTTTCTATCAGGAAATCAACTACGCTGAACAAAATGGCTGTCTCAAAATTTTTATTGGATGTGTTTTGGGGAATATTGAGCGTGGGGGGGGGGAGCTAGTTGCCCTCCAATCACTTTCGACTATTAAAAAGGGCACTAGCCCTTGAAATTTCCAATCGAATGAGCCTGTTTTGAAACTTCTACGACAAGGCCTTTTATAAACACCTTATATGCCCCCAGGGCATAACTTAAAACCCTCGCCCTGAGGGCTCTGGGGGAGTGTCCTCCTCAAAACATATTTCCTATCTGGAAATCAACTACGCTGAACAAAATAGCTATCTCAAAATTTTGATTGGATGTGTTTCTGGATAAAGTAGGCGTGGAAGGGGTGTTAGTCGCCTTCAGCTCACTTTCGAATATTAAAAAGGACACAAGCCACTCCAATTTCCAATTGAATGAGCGCTTTTCGAAGTTTCTATGACAACTTCTTCGATACGAAGTGCCCTGCTCTAAAGGAAAAAATTAATAAATAATCCACTGTGCCAACATCGGTCTTATATGCCCCCAGGGAATAACTTGAAACCCTTGCCCTGAGGGTTGTTGGGGAGTGTCCTTCTCTTTGCTTAGTCCCTGTCTCTTGTCTCGTTCTCGAGTGTCCCCGTTCTTTACTTAGGCAGCGCGATCGCGCTGCCTATGATTTATACAACAACTTTCTATATAAACCTTATATGCCCCAGGGCATAACTTACAACCCTTGCACTGAGGGCTCTGAGGGGGTTATCTTCCTAAAAGGCCTAATTTCCAGAACGTTCAACTACGTTGAACAAAATGGATATCTCAAAATTTTGATTGGATGTGTTTTGGAAAATGGTTTGGAAACTGGTGGGCGTGAGAGGGGTGTTAGTCGCTATCCAATCACTTTCAGCTATCAAAAAAGGCACTAGTCCTTTCAATTTCCAATTGAATGTGCCCTTTTGAAGTTTCTACGACAACGCTTTCAATAAAAACTTTATATACCCCTGGGCATAATTTACAACCCTTGCATTGAGGGCTCTGAGGGGGTTATCATCATAAAAGACAAAATTTCCAGAATTTTCAACTACTTTGAACAAAATGGATATCTCAAAATTTTAGTTCGATGTGTTTGGAAAAATGGTGGGCATAAGTGGGGCATTAGTCGTTATCCAATCACTTTCAACTATTAAAAAAGGCACTAGCCCTTTAAATTTCCAATTGAATGAGCCCTTTTGAAGTTTCTACGACGACGCTTTCAATAAAAACATTATATGCCCCCAGGGCATAACTTGAAACCCTTGCCATGAGGGCTCTGGGGGAATGTCCTCCTCAAAAACATATTTTCTATCTGGAAATCAACTACGCTGAATAAAATGGCTATCTCAAAATTTTGATTGGATGTGTTTGGGATAATGATGGGTGTGGAGGGGGGGGGGGGGCTAGTTGCCCTCCAATCACTTTCGACTATTAAAAAGGGCACTATCCCTTTGAATTTCCAATCGAGTGAGCCTGTTTTGAAGTTGCTACGACAACGCCTTCTATAAAAACCTTATATGCCCCCAGGGCATAAACAAAACCCTTGCCCTATAGGTTGTGGGGGAGTGTCCTCCTCAAAATATATTTTCTATCTGGAAATCAACTACGCTGAACAAAATGGCTATCTCAAAATTTTGATTGAACGTGTTTGGGGGAATGATGGGCGTGGGGGGGGCTAGTTGCCCTCCAATCACTTTCGACTATTAAAAAGGACACTAGAACTCTCAATTTCCAATCGAATGAGCCCCTTTTGAAGTCTTTACGACGACCCCTTCCATATAAAGTGTTCTGCTCTAAAGGATAAAATAATAAATAGTACATTGTGCCAACATCGTTCTTATATGCCCTCAGGGCATAAATTAGAACCCTTGCCCGAAGGTTGTAAGGGAGTGTCCTCCTCAAAAACATATTTTCTATCTGGAAATCAACTACGCTGAACAAAATGGCTATCTCAAAATTTTGATTGGATGTGTTTGGGGGAATGATGGGCGTGGGGGGTTTGGCTAGATGCCCTCCAATCACTTTTGGCTATTAAAAAGGGCACTAGCCACTCCAATTTCCAATTGAATGAGCCCTTTTCGAAGTTTTTACGACAAATCCTACGATATGAAGTGCCAGAGTAGGGAGAAAAAAACACATTGTGCCCACATCCTTCTTTACTTAGTCAGTGCTAGCGCGCTGTCTATGAATTTATGAGGAACAAGTAGTTTAAAATTATTTTCATTAGCTCTCAGTTTTTCCACTACCAAGGCAACAGAACTCATAACCTGATGCTTTCGTACATGAAGTATTGCCGAAGTGAGAGAAAGTGTTACGTCAGGATTGGCAGGAAGTTTCTTTCATAAAATGAAATTGGATGGAACAAGCGTGAATTTTATATCGACTTTAATGGTGGTAGCCATTGGAGTAAATTCAATATCTCATGATTTATTTTCCCAACTAAATGTAATTCACTAGTTTTCACATTTTTAAGTGCATCTGTACTATCAGCATCTTTAAGATATTCCTATCCATTGGATGAACTCCTCAATTCCTTATGACTTTGGTGTCATCACCGTGAACTGTATATAGCTCTTATAATTTGAGAGATTGTTGCTAGTGATCACCAATGTTCCATTTATGTAGACACTGATTTGTCTAAATAAATTATGCAATGTACAATTTTCAAAGGATATTCCATCGGTAAGAATTGGCATTGTATTGTCAGATTTCTTGACTACCACATGTAAATCTATTACTGTTGAAAACATAGCAATGAAGTAGTCTTCATTGGAATAAATTTGAAAGTGTATATTATCAGAGAGTGGTTTTTGTGGATAGAATTGTTCATAGTAACCATGTTTTACACTCACATCAACATTTTCTGCATTAAATAGATTTAAAGATGAGGGTACTGATGGATGGGAATCCTTGTGTTGTAGATATGCCATTCTTCAGTCTAGGAAAAGAAACCCTGTTTTGATCTAACAACTCTCTTCCTCGGTTTCTTTTTTTTTCTTTTTCTTTGACAAGAGTGATGTCTTTCGTTTCTGACCTGAGTAGAGACTGATGAGTGATGCACTGTTTCTCGAACTTTTTAAACCTTTTCCATTTTGTCGAGATTTCAATTGCTCGCCAAGGGCTCGTGCACCGGACCTGAAATTTTCCGAAATACTTTTTTCTAAAATCCTTGCCAGAGCCCGAATCGTATAGTGTAGAGGATACAAAATCTGCCGCAGCCGGTACAATATATTTTTTAGCCAAGGGTAGTACAGAGTCAAACAGCTTAGCAAACCAATTGCGAAAACCATAGCCAGACATTAATGAACGACCTTTGTAATAGTTTGGACAAACGAATGCCATTTTCTATTAGATATCTTGTTATTGAGCGAATACAGGTTGAAAATGACATGTAATCGTGGCCAAACCTTTTGTTAGTCCTTAAGGATCACCTAATTCAGTTATTATTGTTAACTGATTGAGTTCCAAATAGGAAGTGTTTACAGGGATATAATGAAGATGCTTTATATTGTAATGATGAATATGATCTTAGCTGGTTTTTCGTTCCAGAACGTGTAGGAGGGGAACATTGCTATTGCCAACTCTGGATATTTCAACGAATGAAGCGTAAAGAAATATACAATTGTTCGAGGAGAAGGCAGAAGGATAGTCAGCAAAAGTAACACAATCCATACCACTAGTGCTTCCAGAACTTTTGCCATTGTTTATGTTGTGTTTAAAACTAAGGAGATCTCTTAGATTATCATTGAGAATAACCTTTTCACTGGCAATGGGTAAACTAATGTAGACCTTGCCCTCTTCCATTGAATTGTTGAAGTTAAAGGCTCCTTTTTCACGAGCAGAAATTCTTTTATTGATAGATTGACACAAATCATTCATACTACCAAATTCCTTTTATGGTAATTTGACAAAGGGACATTCAAATGAATTTATCTTTTCAATTATTTGTTGATCGCTAAAGAGTGGCCAATCATATGGTCTACTTTTTATATCATATATGTGATGTTTTCTCAGGATATCGTATGCATTTTTGAGAATACAATCGACAAGAGTAAATTCATACTCGCCATCAAATTTGACGGTGGGAAAGAGTTCTGTCCAAAAATAACTTGTTTTTAATCAAATCATTGTAGAGTAGATCAGACACATTGGACATGAATGTAACAAAGAAATCATTGGTCATTGTTAATATCTGTAACTGCTACCCAAGAATCAAAATCAGAGTTGTATCCTAGCCAACGAACAAGCAACTATCTCTTGCCCCAGCGAGTACGACTATTAATTTTTCAATTGATATAATTCGTTATTATTTTTAACTTTTTGTAATTCATGATCATAAAAACCACTGAGAATCTCTTTATCTTTGGTTCCTTGTAGACGATATGTTATTGGCTTAGTGTATAGAATTTTTGACAATTTAAAAAAGTCAGTGAACCATAAGTAATTCACTTTTTCAAAAATATTAGTTGTTCTATTAATTCAAACAGTATCACTGGCATTGAATTTTTTCTTCACAACCTTTTCACTGGAATATTGTGTAAGAAAAGTGTCAAATGTATTATGTTACAAACATCGATGAGCTTCCTGAGGGCTAACTTTGGACAGAGATCGATAGGGTCGTTGATTATACGTTTGCATGATTTTCTCTAGATCTTGAATAAACGCAGCAGTATTTTTCAATGTACAATATCTCGAAATTAAACGTCCAACAGTTCTTATCAATAGTTCTGCCGACGCAGCCTTTGTTGGACTATGACTAAAATAGAGCATTGTATTATATTTCAATAGTGTTTTTTATACATGTGTAACAAATCACTACCACGATCAGTTTGAATTTTTCTATAACTATCTTGTTCAAGCATAAATTTTATAGCCTGAGCAACTTCAACACCTCTCTTTGTTCGCAATGGAATAGCATATACATAGCGACTAAAGACACCGATTGCAAGTAGAACATATTTGTACGGTGTATTGTGACACCTTTTCAATCTCATCTAGAGTTAAAAGATCTGCTTGTATTATATGCAGTGGGGTAAAAGGCTTTAGTTTTTCGATAATGATTATCACGAATCCTATGGTTTTGATGTAGAATGTAACTTGGTGCATTTTGTAGATACTCTTTTGCATTTTTGATACCACCAATACCAGTGACGACTTTAGAAAGTGTCGTGGGGGAACTTAGACTTCCCACTTCACCCATATTTCTAAAAACATGTTTCAAAACTTCAACCATTTTGAACGCAAACACTTAGTGTAATGTCCGCTTCACTTTTGCATGCTATAGGGTAATGATGGTGGCGATGAGTTGATATCAATACGTCTTCGCTTTTGCCTAGCCATCGGTGTCATCAAACCTACATTGTCAACTCTACTAGTGCTAGGTGTGCTAGTATTTTCCAAGATTGATTTAAAATCTTCTTCTTGTTCTTTTTCAAATGGCAGTGGTGGACTGGCACTATGTTACTTTAATTTCTTTAGAATTTGCTTATCGGTAATATGACTTTTCATGAAGTTTAATTTATTTAAAAAGTTGCATGGATGATTATCAAATGATAAAAGTCCTTTAAGATTTGTAACAATATCATAAATTAAATCAAGTAGATTATAACTTTTCTTTTGAATTATAATTCGTTTCCCATCACCTTGAACAGAATGATGTTGATCACTTTCCAACATGAGATATGTTAAGACTCTTTTACTTTGTTCACGATATGAGTGTGGCAGTAGATATGCAATACTTGACACTATTGAATTCAATTCCTCCTCCTTTGATTGTCTTGTTGTTGTTCCAGCAGCAGAATCACGAAGAAATCTTTCCTTTTTGAGATCAATGAAACTTACACTGACTGGTCTCTCGTGATAGGATTTATGTTTTTCCACTAGCGACGTGCATCTTGAAGTAAAAACTAGTTTTTTATCATCGGCAATATTCTCATCATTAATTAATTTACTTAACTTATCTTCAAAGGGTTCCATTGGTGAAAGGGCGAGTTCTATTGGCGTCAATTCATAGGGTTTAGCCATCTAGAGACAAACTGTTAACAAATCCTGCAATTATTGGCAGTAAAAGTGTAAAAAGCTACCACCCGCCTGGACAAGACGTTTGCTTTTAAAATATTTTCCTTTCTTTTTGCAAGCCAAGGCACGTAAAATGGAAAAATGTGGCTTTGTCTGTTGGGTAACCCCTCTTGGCAATTTGAAATTACTCTCGGTTTAATTTAAACAAAGTTCAAATATTTGATTAATAAATTCTTTGTCAATGCCATGTTTGAGAATGGCTTTTCTAAGTGGTGGTTATGAAGTGCTTAGAACGGAAAATAAATGTCTATTTTCATGTAGTTTTTTTCAGTGTCATGATTGCAACTAATAACCTTTTTTCTTCTTCACCGGAAGATATACTCTAATTTCATTTTCAAAAATATCTTTGACTACAGAAAAATCCTCAGGTATATTCTGATTAAGATCCAGTAGAATGTAACCGTAGGGTTTATTTGTTGCCAGCCTGTGCGATGAAACTAAAAATTTTGGAGCACCGGGATATATCTTTTTATTAGAGTTATTAGAGAACTTGAATAACGAACCACTCTCAAAATGATATAGTAGGTACAGTTCAAAGCAAGGTTTTTTATACATTTGCTGTGATGAAATAGTTTGTTTTGAACTAGGGTTATGGAAATCTGTTCATGAGGTTAGCGAACAGTAAAGAACTGTAGCATTTCCTGAAACCATTGTTCAATGAATTCAGCTAAATAATCAATAATCAGCCAAGATTTTGGTTCAATAATATTGAAAACAGCATGTATCCTCATGAATTGATGCAGATATAGCCTTTGTTTTATCATATGACTCTTGCCAAAGACTAGAGCAATAGTAGATTTTTTCAGCTTTTCCATAAACATTTTATTACAATTTTTAATTATTTTAGTCTAAAGTTTTGTTTTTGCTGAAATTGATGGACCACAAAGAAACGATCTAAATGGTGTTTTAAATTGATACATATTGTTTGGTTTCAATAACTGGACTACAACTAACTGTAAACTATAGTTGTTCAATGAATAAATAATTTCCTTATTACAGTCCTAGTACGATGTTCAAGAATAACAACAATAAATATTAAGAATAATTTTTTCTTTCATTTATATAACAAAATAAATTTATTTAATTAGCAGAAAAATAACTAGTTAGCACTTTACAAATATTTAATACACATAATAATAATAATATTACAGACTGGAGATTACAAATCAAGACATTTTCATTTTATTTACAACAATAATCAATAAATATACACTATATTCTTATCAAAATAAATACATTTAGAAATGTGATCCATCCCCAGAAGCGGCCACTGCGGTGGCCGAAGGCCAGACTAGAATGCCCGGGGGGCCCACAGCGGAGACGCGGCAGGCCCGTTGCGGCGGGCAAGGGCGTGGGGGTGCAAAAAAATTAAAATATAATAATAAAAACTCTGTCTTGTCCACCCATAGATGCTGCTCTTCAATATTGATGGAATGTATCGATAATAAAGAATTCTTCACAACGCCCCAGCTCACCTAGTAGCAGTAGTAGTAGTATTGATGATTTGGGTGAATTGATCCAGACCGAGTTGTTATCTATTGTTTATAAATTCAACTCGATCTGAAATACGGTAGTGACCATGGGGTGATACCTCCACACCACCCTTACGTACATAGACTTAGTCCGATATGGCTGTCATGGCATTTTCTCTACTCTAACTGCGTAGTTTTTAAATTGTAAAGAGCAAATGGCCATAAATTTTGCTCTTGGTACTAAACTACTTTCCACACAGTTTCTATAAACACTAATGTTGGAATTATTTTTAACATAGTTAATCGGCACCCCCTTGCACACTTGTTTGATATCCTTATTGTGTGTTTCACACAGTACACCTTCGGACCTGGAAAGACACCATTGGATATCAAGTCGCTCCCCGTCTAGGATTTTAACTTTAATAACTGATTTCGGGCCTGGCTCTTCACTAGCTTGGAATAAATGGACTCATTCCAATTGGTAAAATCCATTCCTGACCTAATTTACTTACCATTTTCCAAATCATTCAGTAATTTTTCAGTTTTAATTTTTAAAGGAGTGAATCAGTGTCTCCATTGTGCATATGAACTTCTTCCTTTCTCGGCATTGAACCTTACACACATTGTAAAAGAATGACAACATGAGTTTCTTGGAGATTTCCAGTATTGAAATGCCACCAGTAATATTTTTATTTAAAACGACACTTCTTGTTTTTCTATGTAAGAGGATCATATTGGAGTCTATGATAGTGAATGATGTGAAGTTGGGCTCGGCAACGATTCGAGTACATTCTATTGGATTGGTTACAACGTCACATCGATTCGTATGATTTTTCGTATTTTACCGAAGGCTGAATCTAAAATGCGCTAATAGATTTCTTTTTCAACCTTCGTTTTAACTTGTGAACATTTACTGACAAAAATGTCATTAAACGTTTTCAAATAAGTTTTTGGGTCAAATTATAGGGTTCTATGTATCTCTCTGACCCTGAAAACCATTGGCTACTATCCATCGCAATAGTACATAATCAAAAACTATATTCTGTTTCGCATCAAGGTCAGCAATAAGTTTATGCTTTGAAAGTGTCCAGTGCAACCCCCTATCTTCTAACAAGGATAAATTGTATGGACTCAAAGAGTCCTTGTGTACAGGTCTGTTTATGCACAGGAAAACAAAATCAATAACCCATTCATGGAGTTCCATTGGTATTTTACCGTAAATTTTAAAAAATTATCCTTCTGGTCCATTCTCCTCAATGGTGGAGTCAATGTTGCAGAAATTTGATCCACAAGGATTGTTAAGCATTTTGTAATTACCACACAGCAAACAGTAGTGAGACATTGCCGAGGGATAAAGGGAAATAGATGCTGATCCACAACGGTGATCAGACCTATTTATTCTTTACTGATTTTTAGAATTAAGTCCATCACCAGATGAGGAGTTGAAAAATAATGACCTAAATCCAACCCAAATTAGAAATAGATTTTATCTGTGTTCTTACAGACTATATCCAATAGTGTCAAAATATCCCTTGCCAAGTACATGTTGCAATAAACCCACCCATTTTTACACTCTCCCTTGGCCCAAACCACCTTGGAATATTCATAGTCGGCAGTGGTGCATTGACTATCATTAAGTGAATTCTAAAACGCTTCAATTGGCGGTAGTTCTCCTCACTTAGTTTAGAGGTGGAGTTGTAGTAATCATACGCGTATTTACCCTTACACGTTAAAAAATCATACATTTCATCACCTGGGATGCGCTGTTTAAGGAGGGAGAAACTATCAAAATTGTCGCTTTTCTGTACTTGAATCAATTAGGTTAGAGATTTTGGAAAAAAATAATGGAGTCTAAAAACAGCTTTTATTCAAGCGAGTATGTCCATTATATATTGTTAACCACTTGAATTCTAAGAGCAACAACTTCTCAGATGATTTGGGTATGATATTATAGGGAAAAAACCCATCTATTCATGCACCATCTACAGATTCAACTTTCTGCATACGTGCCAACACTGGTAAAATGAATTTCAAATCACAGTTGGAATTGTGTATAAAAACAGGTACAAAATACTGTTGAATTATGTCCACATTACACGATTGATTGGCCACTCCACGACAGTTACTCCCTCCCGATGGAATTTCTAGCTATATTTGATTGTGGCCGCGGACCTTCCCTTTACTCCCTTACACCCTTTCACCTCTTTCCCCTCTTAAAATTTCCCTTACAAACCCAGCATATTTTCGGATTTTTAATGGCCAAACTGCACTTTGGTGATAGAATCATAGGATAATTTGTGTGAAACAACCGTGAGAGTTCCTTATTTACTATTGTAATAAGTTTAGTCAAGGCTGTGCGCATACAATCTGGACCACCCAATGTCTCAACTAGCTCTAACACTTGCATTGTAATACTATAGTCTCTTCGCGCATGGGCAAAAGAGACTGTTATAGCTTCATGTTCTTTGATACGATTTGAATTTGTTGGATCGTTAACATCTATGAGTTTAGCCTTGCAATCTAAAGTGATCTTGTCGCTTTGCAATGGTGAATCCTGGAAATTTCTGAAATGTAAAATTGCCTTGTCACCATTAACCGTTTCCACAGACGGGTACCCATTAGGCTTACAGTGTTTCATGTGATTTTTTAGCTTTAATTCAGCCCAAAATCTAGAGAGACATGTTGGACAATAGTAGTGTACTCCACGTGTTTTCCCTCCCTCAGAACCCTACTAATATCTGTAATTAGATTAAAATGTTCAATTGAATAATTTTTTGTAGGAGGCATGTAAAGAAGACAGATCAGTGCTTCAGTAATTCAATCGACAGAGCCCTCACTTGAAATATCACCCCTTTTTATCACTGCGGTCACCCTCCTCAAATTCTATTCCATGTTGTAACACAGTAACACCAATCTTTAAATGTACCTATGCCTGTTCAAAAAATATCTACCCCCCTGGGTGTTACTGGATACTGACCTTTCAAACAACTGAAATCTTCTTTAGGAAACTCTGCCCCCACCCCACCTCCATCAGCTACCAACTTGTCCAACTTTGTCTTAGTAGTGTTATCTCTCAGGGGTTGGTTGGCTGTAATAAGAAATGCATATATGAAAAACTGTTGTAAAACTTGAATACTTCCAAATCTGAATTATATTTTAACAACTGTAGCCTTCGGCTCACTCCTTAATATAAAATCTTTTTTATAAATAAAATATTTTTATAAAATTATATATATTTATAATTAAATTTTCAATTAATAAAATCACTTCCCCACTGCCCTTCTCATTACAACTATCTAATTTAGTTACAATACTATCTATCCATTCCATAAATACACCCTTAATTTTTAACAAATGCGGATGAAGGACTGAAATTTCAGTATGTAGAAAAGGTGAATAAACTTCTTCGGTATCTTCATTTAAATAAAATATATTTAGTGCTATTGACGCTTTTATACTGTCTCGTCTACCCAATACCCGAATTTGTCATCCAAGAAGGGCTCGAATCCTGAAAACATAGGAATGTACAATGTTTACAGTGTCTGTTATTATGTACCCTGCTATTAATAAATTAAAAGGTTTCCGAAATATAGCCGTATAAAAATCTATATTGTGCAAGACAGAATTTGATAAATAAAATTCCGGAAATATAATGGGTGTTGGAGGGATTTGCACATCCCCACTATCTCCTCCACCACTTTGTTCAACCTCAATAAGAAGGTTGGTGCGTAGAATAAAATCAACTATCTCACTCCGCACATTCTCCAATGTATCTGGACTGATTTGTTCAGCCATAGATAACTTATTTTGAGCTTCAAATGTACTTGGCTCAGCTGGTGTGACTTTCATTAAAACGGTTGGGGAGGGTTTTCATTTACCTCTCTGTAAAAAATATCTACGTTCCTACAGGTGTTAGGAGTCAGCTGTTCCACCCAGCCAAATCGTCTTCTGATACACCTTCATCTTAAAATGCGGCTGGTTGGTTAAAACTAACCTCCAAACCCTGTTCAAAGGCACTTGAGACAATATTAAGTGAACTAGTGGAAGGAGTAACATTATTATCAGTAAAACATTCTTGTAAAAAGTTATCTGTCCATTATGAGCCATCGTCGTTAATGTCAGAGGGCAATTCATCAAGATTTTCAGTACCTCTAAAATATTCCTTTAAAAGTTTGCCGTGCCACTCAAGGTCATTGTCGACAGATGATGGGTCAATAAGTTGAGTATCGTTAAAATCTGTCGGAAGTGCGACTAAAGCTGTATCCTCAATGGGGTTGCAGAACCCTTGAGTTGGTAGTGACGATGATGGTGGTGGTAAGTCATCGATGTTAATCTACAATAACAATAAAATTTATTTTTATTGTGTAATTGGTACTATTTTATAAAAGTCGAAAAATTGGATTATTAGCGAGCTATATTTTCATATTATTTAAAAAACATTTGCATAATAAAATATATGTATATATATATATATATATATACATATATATATATATATATATATATTATATATATATATATATATATATATATATATATATATATATATATATATGTTTAGTAGTTCACTGTCAACCCCTCAACGACTCTATATATCCTGAAAGTTTCAATTTAATATCCTATTATGTAATGCTGTTACGCAATATTGACAACCTAAATGTACATGCACACGTAGTTGATGGAACTTTTGAATGTTTCGAGTGAAATGGATATCTCAAAATGCTTCCAAGGCTAGGGTGGTTGATTACTATTGTTTTATTTTAAAAAGTGTACTAGAATTTTCTATGAATTACACCACCATATTTTCTGTGATAACTCCTTCCATGCGAGATGATCTATTGGGGAAAGGATAATTAAAATAACAGTATACATTTGAACCCTAACTTACTTTATATTGCGCTCTCCAATAAATTTCTGTTTAGTCATTGTTTTCAAGAAGAAATGTAAATCCTCTTTAAATTGAATTAGAAAAATTCCATACTATTCATATTAAATTATAATTCAGCAAAATTTAGTTTTTTCTTTACATTAGAAAATATAATTATAAAAAAATACTAATGAAAACGGGAAGAAAAGAAAAGAGAAAATGTAATTTCTACTTACGCGTGCATTGAAGATTCATAATATGGAAGGTTATGTTGCATATTATTGTCTTGTGCAGTCGTCACCGAAGTTCTGGTAAGTTAGTTGTGTGTTAGGCCCCACATACATTATTACAGATGGTCTTGTCGTTGATGTTTTCATTTGATTGTTATGAGCGGAAGCTGTTAACTTTGCTTTCTGTGCAAGAGGTTCCTCAAATATATATTATATTTCTAGTCTCCAGATAATTTAATTACAACAAGCTGGATATCACTTTCCCCCTATTTTTTGAGCATATATGACGAAAAATGATACAAAATTCGTTTTGATTGCACTTTGTGGTGGGGATCTTACACTATAATAAGAATCAAAAGGATGCTCATTATATATTTATCGTTTAAAAAATACGTACCATCATTTTAATACGTGTTTTATAACACGCCTACTTACAGCATTTAATTAGTTCAGACGTATTTGGCTGGATCCATTGCCAAAAATAACTTGTTCCGAAATTATTAAAAGTCAAACTCTCTTTAATGCCCTATTGACAAGTTGAAAAGAAGTCAGTAGTTCATTCAAAGAGAATAGGGGGAAACTGTTTCGCATTGCCATAAACCACTTATTTCGGCATTTCATGCCCATTGTCAAAGTATAAGTTTAAAGGAAGTCAGTAGTTTGTAAAGATACTAGAGGATAAGAGTTTAGAAACAAGGTTTAAATACAATTAATTATTAATTACCAGTATTTTAATGTTAAATTATCATAAGATATTTTTTCTCTCTAAATTATCGTGTTTCTGTGTGCTTTATTGTGCTTTACTTTTCTTATACGTTTTTGTGTATATATGGCTCTTGGACTTTTGAAATACAAGATCTATCAAACTATTTAGACGGAGAAATATCTAAATTAATTATATACAAATTATTTAATTATAAAAAGTAACTTACATTGAAAAATTGATTAACTGCATTTTGATTGTCCAGAAGATTAACAATTATATATATTGTTCAGTCATCAACAGAATTAGAAATGATACACCACTGTCTGGTGAAAGCTATATTTATACACTCGAATTCAGGGAAAATATATTAAAAATAGAATTTTCGCATCGTCGCACTTGCCAGTATAGTACTGATTATTTCTAGTGACTCTATATTTAGAGTGTCATACGTAGATTTAACGTCACAGGCTATTTTTGCTCTCACGTATTTGGAGTCCCATTGCCTGTAAATGTATGTATGGTTGTAATATATGGTTGTGTTCCGGGCGGAGTCCAATTGTCTCCCAAATAAGGAGTACTCGTGAAACCTCATGATAGGTTACTACTAACGCTTTCTAATAAAAACCTCATATGCCCCTGGGGCATAACTTACACCCCTTACCCTGAGAGCTGTGGGGGTTGTCATCCTCAAAGACCTAATTTCCAGAACTTTCAACTAAGTTGAAAAATATCTACCTCAAAATTTGGATTGGATGTGTTTAGGGACATGGTTGGTGTGAGAAGGGGGTTAGTTGCCGTCCAATTACTTTCTACCATTAAAAAGGGCCCTAGCCCTTTCAATTTCCAATCGAATGAGCTCTTTTTGATGTTTCCGCGAAAACCCTTTCTATAAAAACCTTATATGCCCCCAGGGCATATCTTACAACCCTAGCCCTTAGGGTTGGGGGTTGTCATCCTCAAAGACCTTATTTCTAGAACTTTCAACTACGTTGAAAAAAATTGCTGTCTCAAAATTTTGATTGGATGTGTTTGGGGAAGAGGTGGACATGAGAGGGGGTTAGTTGCCCTCCAATCACTTTTGGCCTTTAAAAAGGGCACTAGCCCTTTCAGTTTCCAATTGAATGAGCCCCTTTTGAAGTTTCTACGATAACGCTATCTATAGTAACCTTATATGCCCCAAGGGCATAACTTACAACCCTTGCCATGAGAGGTGTGGGGGGTTTGTCATCCTCAAAGATATAATTTCCAAAACTTCCAAATACATTGAACAAAATGGCTATCTCAAAATTTTGATTGAATTTGTTTTGGGAAATGGTGGGCGTGAGAGGGGATTTGTTGGCCTCCTATCACTTTTGACTATTAAAAATGACACTAGCCCTTTCAATTTTCAATCGAATGAGCCGTTTTTGAAGTTTTTACGTCAACCATTTCTATAACAACCTTATATGCCCCCAACTTACAACCCTTGCCCTGGGGGTTTTGGGTGCTTGTCATCCTCGAAGATATAATTCCCAAAACTCCCAACTAAGTTGAACAAAATGGCTATCTCAAAATTTTGATTGGATTTGTTTTGGGAAATGGTGGGCGTGAGAGGGGGTTTGTTGGCCTCCAATCACTTTTGACTATTAAAAATGACACTAGCCCTTTCAATTTTCAATCGAATGAGCCGTTTTTGAAGTTTCTACGACAACAATTTCTATAAAAACCTTATATGCCCCCAACTTACAACCCTTGCCCTGGGGGTTTTGGGTGCTTGTCATCCTCAAAGACCTAATTTCATGAACTTTACACTCAGTCGAACGAAATGGCTATCTCAAAATTTTTATTGGATGTGTTTGGGCAAATGGTGGGCGTGAGAGGGTCTATAATTGCCCTCCAGTCACTTGTGACTATTTAAAAGGGCACTAGCCCTTTCAATCTCCAATTGAATGAGTCCTTTTTGAAGTTTTTACAACAAAGATGTCAATAAAAACATTATATGCCCCCAGGGCATAACTTACAACCTTTGTCCTGAGGGTTGTGGGGGGGGGGGGGTTGTCATCCTCAAATATATAATTTCCAGATCTTTCAACTACGTTGAAAAAATGGCAAATGATTTTGGGGAAATGGTGGGCGTAAGAGGGGGTTATTGCCCTCAAATCACTTTGTACTATTAAAAAGGGTGCTAGCCCTTTCAATTCCAATCAAATTATTCCTTTTTGAAGTTTCTAAGACAATCCTTTCTATAAAAACATTATATGGCCCCAGGGCATAACTTGCAACACTTGCCCTGGGGGTTGTGGGTGGTAGTCATCCTCAAAGACCTAATTTCATAAGCTTTAAACTCCGTTGAACGAAATTGCTATCTCAAAATTTTGAGTTAATGTGTTTGGGGAAATGGTGGGGGTGAGAGGTGGGTTAGCTGCCCTCCAATCACTTTCGACTATTAAAAAGGGCACTAGCCCTTTCAATTTCCATTCAAATGAGCCCTTTTTGAAGTTTCTACGACAATGATTTCTATAAGAACCTTATATGCTCCAACGCATAGCTTACAACCCTTGCCCTGAGGACTGTGGGGATGTGTCTTCCTCAAAGACATATTTTCCAAATCTTTCAGCTACGTTGAACAAACTGGCTATCTCAAAATTTTGATTGGATGTGTTTTGGGAGATGGTGGGCGTGGAAGGGTGTTAGTTGCCTTCCAATCACTTTCGGCTATTAAAACGAGCACAAGCCCTTCCAATTTCAAATCGAATGAGCCCTTTTCCAAGTTTCTATGACAACTCCTTCGATACGAAGTGCCCTGGTCTAAAACAAAGAAATAAATAATACATTGTGGCAAGATCGTTCTTTTCTTAGGCAGCGCTATTGTGCTGCCTATGATACCCGATAAATACATCAAAGTGATTAGTGAAGTTAAAGAGGTGATGCTTGGCAATGAGAAGATCAATCAAGTGAAGGTGCAGTGAAGATGTTTCAGTAGAATAGCAAAGATCCAGGGCGTTTTTTCACAGTTGAATTTTTTTTGGAAGAATGGGAAGATAAATCTAGAAACCAAGATTAGAATATTGGAATCTACAGTGATGACAGTGGTCATGTGTGGTTCTGAAGCGTTGGTGCTCCGGAAAAACGGAAGAGGATTTGCTAAATATTTTCCTGGGAAATTGCGTACGGATTATTTTGGGTTCCCGACTGACCATAGGCGCCAGCAGGGGGAGGAGAGGGGCTATGGCCCCCTCTGGAAATTTGGGCATATAAAGTAATCATAAGGAAACCAAAGGAAAAAGAGCAGAATAGGTAAAAACCATGGAAAAAATGTATTTTGATTTTGACCTTTAATAAGGAAAATATATGTTCGAATTTGTGACTGAGTGACCCATTTTTTAGTTTTCCGTAACATTTTTTCTATATGATTTGGATGGAGTAACAAAAAAAATCCAATTGTTCATAGTAATGAATGTTAAGTAAATAACGATCCTTGTCAATAACGAAAGTATAAGAGCCTAATTATTGATGACATTCAAGCAAAAAAACAGCTTCTTATGGTGATCCTAAACATTTATTTCTTTATTAGTAATTATTGCAGTTATTAATACGCAAGAAAGTTCGTATAATTATAGAAAACACAAGGAAAACAACTTAATAAGGGGCAATCTCGGTAAGAAATATGCGTCAACCTTTGCTTGTATTACAGGAGTCCCATGAGCTGTTATATGAGCCACTATAATTAGAATGTTTCCCCTGAGCGCAATGCTGAGAATTTTTGTATTTTCCCCCTGAACGGATGCGTTTTTTGTGTTTTATTATCATTTATTTTCTTTTTTTAGGAGTGATAGTATTTATCTAGTTATCACTTTGAAAAAGATATGATTTTTCACAGTTATGAAGTACAGAGGTGTCAAATATATTGCTTTTTGGTATTCAAACTTATATTAAAAAATGTTTATTAAAAATTTTTACTTGATTTTCTTAATCTTAGTTTTAATATTTTACTTTCAACAAACTGCGTTCGCAATGCGTTACTTTCTTATAAATAATTGAGTCTAAAAAATATTTGAATATATAAATATATAAATATAGGTATTAAATATACCAGTGTTTGATAACCAAGTTCAAAACTTTCGATATTGTCAAAAAATTTCCGTCCAACGCTTCGGCATTGCTCAACAGAACTGAATGCTGGAAGTTTATATCTTAGTTTTTGTAAGTAGGCTATTTTTTTGTATATGTTTTATAATTAGTCACTTTTTTCATTTTTATATACATTTACTTTAATTGACATACTTTTTCCTTTGCCCTTAGAAAAATGCTTGTCTCTAAACTTAATTAAATAAAAAAACAAGTTTTTTCAACTGAAAGTAAGGAGCTACATTGAAACTTAGAACGAATAGAAATTATTACGTACATGAGGTAGGTTGCCCCCTCTTCAACTTCTCGCTCCTCACACTACAGTTTTTCGGCACTTTAAAAAACGTTACTTATTGTTCTAATCAAACGACCCTTGTGTTTCAGGAGTTGTTTATGAAGAATTGGGACAAAATTTAAACTTTAGAGTAAAAAGCGAGGTTTTTGAAGAGGGGGCAACTCCCCTCAAATACCTAATAATTTCTGTTGGTTTTAAGTTTTAATGTTGCTCCTTACTTCCAGTTAAAAGACTTGTTTTTTTTTACTTAATTTTTGATCGTATTTAAAAAAAAAACGCCAGGATACCCCGCTCTACATCCACGAGAAAATCTCCCTTCCCACAGAAATATCCTCTAGATAACTCAATCCTGGCAAAAGTTTACTTCGGACAACTACCGTTAACATCTCCACACCTAAAATTGAATCGGTAAAGAGAAAACAAGACATATATAGAAATTTCGTATAGAAATTCTGCCAAATTCAACCAGAGTGAAATTTCTCCTGAGAAGTTCATCCCCTGGAAACCTCTGTCTCCATGGTGAATTCTCCCCGTGCAAAATTCTCCTGACAGAGTCCCCTAGCACAAGATTCTTCCTCCCCTCCCTACCCGAAAAATGTATGCATACTTCCCGATAACAAATAAAACCATGGGTAAATTTTATAGCTTAAAAACCTTTCCCCAGGGGCTATACGGGGTCATTTTATCTAAAAAGGCATAGTTATTGGGCCTTTCAATTATACTGAACAAAAATGCTATCTCAAAATTTTGCTCGGACGATTTTGGGATAAAAGTGGCGTGGGAGGGGTCCTAGTTGCCCTCCGATCTTTTGGTCACTTAAGAAGGGAGCTAGAACTTTTCATTTCCGTTAGAATGAGCCCTCTCTCGACGTTCTTGGCCCACTGGGTTGACAAGATCACCCCTGGGAAAAAAAAAATAACAAACAAACAAATAAACAGGCATCCGCGATCTTTCTTCCGGCATAAATTACAAAATTCCACATTTTTGCAGATATGAGCTTGAAACCTCTACAGTAGCGTTCTTTGATACGCTGAATCTGATGGTGTGATTTTAATTCAGATTCTATGATTTTGGGGAGGGGGCTTATCCGTATTGGTCAAAAGACAGACAATTTCTCATGTTCGTAGCTTTTGATTTGTAAGACTAAAATTAGTGAAAATTAAATATTTGGAATCAGCTTAATCAGCCAATTCTTTTGACACATCTATTGGTATCGAAGTTCCATTTTTTAGAGTTTCGGTTAGTATTGAGCCGGATCACTTCTTATTTATAGTTCGATATCACAAACTGTTTGATTACCCATCAAAATCCAAACAGAGATCATTGAAATATTCATGGTTTTTTCTGCGTTACCAAAAGTATTATATTGATAAAACTTTACAGTCTCATGAAATGTAATTAAACAAATAGAAAATTTTTTTCAACTAAAGTAAGGAGTAAGTTTAAAACTTAAAACAAATATAAATTACTCTGTGTATATAAGGGAGACTACCCCATTCTCAACATATTGCTCATTAAACAAAAGTTTTTTAGTGCTTAGAAAAGTCTTATCTTACAAATGGCAAATTTTCTTTAAAAATTTGGAAAAGCCAAACTTCACAGTAAAGAGTAAGGAGCTAAGGAGGAGACAGCCCCGCTCATATAAAGAATAATCTGTTAAAATAGATTTCAAATCTGTTCCTTGCTTTCAGCTGAAAATCCTTTTTCTTATTTAATTTCTGATTGTTTTCCAAATCATACCCATGCCTAACCAAGATACAATTTGAGGTACCAGTCCCTTAAATCCCTTGTTAATTGCTTTTAAAATCGGTAAATCAATATTTGTACGTTGATTATTACCGTCCTATGTTTAAATTTGCAATTTCAGTTTTGGATAAATTTGAATATACTTTAAAAATTGGCCAATTAATAGGAATTTTGGTAAATAAAAAATCCTTGTTAGAATTACTACTAAAGAATTTCGGTTGTCTGAAAAGGGGTATTATTGTTTGTATGGATGGAAATTCTGTGGGACTTTTGATCTTCTACATAACTGAATCCCTCACAGCCTCTAAAATAGGATTTGCTTATCGATAAATACATTACACACATTTTTTTTTAAATACATTGAAGTACTTCATATAAATAGAAAAAGCAAATAACACAATTTGAAACTGCTGAAAACTAAGTTCCTAGCAGTATTTGCCACCCCAAAGAAATTTCCTGGCGAGGCTGATAATGACCTGCTTTGCCTTTTCCACCTCTGTGCTGGTATATATGGGAATGTAATATTTTAGCTGTATAGAGGAACAATTTAATTAATTCCTACTCCCCCTACTTCTTTTATTATTTATCTGAAGCCTCATGAAGAGTAAGTAATTTGTCCATTAAAATGTACTTTTTTAGGAATTTACCCTACCCCTAGCTAAAAAATTACTCACCCCCTCCTCATTATAGCTGATACGCAATTATAGATCACCAAACGTAGCCTAATCTCACTACAAATAAATTGAATCAACTTGGTTGAATCCAGTACTGCCACCGTGTGGCATTACTTCTTTTGCAACTGGGAAGCCTAAAATACAGTTATTGATACTTATAAATCAATTAGATTCTCATAATTTGAAATTGATTGCAAATTTGTCCTCTTCGGGGTAAAGTCGTAGTTTGGTGCCCTAAAATGACAAAAACATAAGACTTTCCTCTGGCCCAATCTGTATGGTCATTTAAAAAGATCTTAAAATTTTCCTTTGAATAAACTCCCTTCCAATTATCTTGGACCTTCGGTTCAATACAATCAACCCTGCGAAAAAAACAAAACATATTAACATGCATCAATGATGTTTCTTCTGAAAAAAAAAAAAATGCAAAATTCCTAATTTTGAAGAATGGAGCTTGAAACCTCTATGGTAGAGTTCTCTGATATAAGTACAGTCCTAGGTTCCATTTTGGTAGAGGCCATAGGAACCACTGAAGCGTATGAAGTTGAATGAATTTTACCTAGGTCATCCCTTAGGGTACTCTTGAGGTTGAACGAACTTTATCTAGGTAATTCTCTATTGAGGTTGCAGGAACTTTATCTAGGTCATCCTCTATTATACTTTGCTTGTGGTCATAGGAAGCACTGAAGCGTATCAAGTTGAATGGAACTTTATCTAGGTCATCTCCTTGGGCAGTCTTGAGGTTGAACGAACTTTATCTAGGTCATCCTCTATTATATTTTTATGATGGCCATAGGAACCACTGAAGCGCATCAAGTTGAATGAACTTTATCTAGGTCATCCCCTAGGGCACTCTTGAGGTTGAACGAACTTTAACTAGGTCATCCTCCATTATATTTCCATGATGACCATAGGAACCACTGAAGCGTATCAAGTTGAATAAACTTTATCTAGGTCATCCCCTAGGGCACTCTTGAGGTTGAACGAAATTTATATAGGTCATCCTCTATTATATTTCTGTGATGGCCATAGGAACCACTGAAGCGTATCAAGTTGAACGAACTTTATCTGGGTCATCCTCTATTGAGGTCGAAGGAACTTTATCTAGGTCATCTTATATTATACTTTGCGTGCTGCTATAAGAACTACTAAAGTGTATCAAGTTGAACGATTTTTATCTAGGTCATACTCTATTGAGGTTGAAGGAACTCTATCTAGGTCAGTAGAAAAGGGGGCGCCAGTCCAGGGGGGAGTGACATCAGTCAGATAATTTATTCATGTTTCTTTTCTGTTTGATGGTTATTTGATGTTTTTTTCATGTTTTGTTTGTTGATGGTTGATGATTTGATGTTTTTTTTCATGTTCTGTTCTGTTTGATGGTTATTTGATGTTTTTTTTCATGTTCTGGTTGTTGATGGTTGATGATTTGATGTTTTTTCATGTTTTGTTCTGTTTGATGATTATTCGATGTTGTTTCTGTTCTGTTTGTTGATGGTTATATGGTTATTTCATGGTTTCTGGTTATTGGATGATATTTGATGGTTATGAGTGTTGGTCAATTTGTTTGTTGTTTCTTGGATGTAGACATAAGTTCAACAACAATCGCTGGATACAGACAGAAGTGACTAGATTTCGGGGAAATTGATTTGCATAATCTGACGGGGAATTATAATGTAACATGAGGGGAATTAAGAAACAATATGGCTTCTCTGGTCTTTAGGTCTGAGAGATAAATATTAATATTCTATCGAGGCCATAATAGTGTAATTAGGAAAACCTTAGATATATTTTCAGAAATTCAAACGAGATCAAGACAGATTGAATATATTTTACGCGGGAAATGGTTTCCTTAAATGTGACATCGCAAAAGGATGCCAAAACAAAAGGAAGATTCTGAAATTACTTTTAGGGGATTATTTTGGCGAAAACAAATTAATGAGCATTTTAGGGATTTTTTGGGTGAAACAGTTTGAGACATGTTAGAGGATGATTTGGGGTGAAACTCTGTGGTCGTTATAATACACAATTTCCATTTGAACAGTGTTGTAAGGGCCCCTAACCAAACCCCCAAGGACCCCCCCCCCCAACTTCTTTGCCCCCCCCCCGTTTTTTTACACTTTTTTTGCGCGCTTGAGACACAGAAGGCCCCCCAAAGGCCCCCCCAACTTTTTTACACCCCCCATTTTTACACTTTTTTTGCGTGCTTGAGACACAGAAGGCCCCCTCAAGGACCCCTCCCCCCATCTTTTTTGCCCCCCTCCCATTTTTTTACACTTTTTTTTGCGAGCTTGAAACACAGAAGGGACCCCCCGGGACCCCCCCCCCCCCCAAATTTTTTGCTCCCCCCCATTTTTTGAACACTGTTTTTTGTACGCTTGAGACAAAGAAGGGCTCACCCCTGCCCCAACCTTTTTGGCCCCCCTTTTTTAATACTTTTTTTGCGCACTTGATACACCCCCTCCCTCCTACTTTATGGGCCCCCTCCATTTTTTTTAACTTGTTTTATTTTTTTAACATGATATATTTTTCAACTTTTTTTTCTACATGTCTTCAAATGACATGAAACATACATAAAACCTAAGAAATTCACATTTAATGTTTGCACAATTTGTTAGAAGTAACAGTTTTTTCTTAGCAGTAACAAATTTCTTCTAATAGCACCATGTTTTCAATCAAAGATAAGCAATTTTTCATTATGATAACAAGTTTTCTGTCAGAAGTAGCAAGATTTCCGTAACACTAACAAATCTTCTCTTCGAAGTATCAACATTTTCCCTTAATACTAACAAACTTTTACTTAACACACTCTAATTTCTCTTCGAATTATCAACATTTTCCCTTAATACTAACAAACTTCTACTTAAAACTATCAAATTTTTTAGAAGTATAATTTTTTTCCGTTCATGATAAAAAGTTTTCTGTCAAAAGTAGCAAGTTTTCCTTAACACTAACAAATTTTTTCATCAAAGTAAAAATTTTTTCCTTAACACTAACAGAGTTTTAGTTACAACTTTACAATTTCTCTTAGATGTAACAATTTTTCGTCAGTGATAACAATTTTTCTGTTAGAACTAACAAGTTTTCTGTCAAAGATACCATTTTTTTCTTAGAACTAACAATTTTTTGTTTAGGATAGCAAGTTTTCTGTCAGAATAAGCAAGTTTTCCTTTCACACTAACAAATTTGCTCTTAGAAGTAACAACTTTTTCCTCAGTACTAACAAACTTTTACTTAGTACTATCAAATTCCTCTTAGAAGTAACAATTTTTTCGTTTATGAGGACAAGTTTTCTATCAGAAGTAGTAAGTTACCAACTTCTCGTCTATGATACTAAGTTTTATGGCAAAGATACCATATTTTTCTTGAAGTAACACTAACCAATTTTCCCATCGAAGTAACAATTTTTCGACAGTGATAACAAGTTTTCTGTTAGAAGTAGCAAGTTTTCTGTAAAAGAGACCAAATTTTTCTTAGAAGTTACAATTTTTTCATTTATGATAACAAGTTTTCTGTTAGAAGTAGCAAGTTTTCCTTAACTCTAAAAAATGTTCTCCTCAAAGTAGCAATTTTTACCTTAATACTAACAAACTTTTACTTAACGCTATCAAATTTCTCTTAGAAGTAACAATTTTTCATCAGTGATAATAAGTTTTCTGTAAGAATTAGCAAGTTTTCTGTAAGAAGTAGCAAGTTTTACGTCAAAGATACCAAATTTTTCTTAGAAGTAACAACTTTTTCGTCTATGATACTAAGTTTTCTGTCAAAGATACCATATTTTTCTTAGAAGTAACACTAACAAATTTTCTCATCGAAGTAACAATTTTTCGACAGTGATAACAAGTTTTCTGTTAGAAGTAGCAAGTTTTCTGTCAAAGAGACCACATTTTTCTTAGAAATAACAATTTCTCCGTTTATGATAACAAGTTTTCTGTTAGAAGTAGTAATTTTTCCTTAACACTAAAAATGTTCTCCTCGAAGTAGCAACTTTTACCTTAATACTAACAAACTTTTACTTAACGCTATCAAATTTCTCTTAGAAGTAACAATTTTTCATCAGTGATAATAAGTTTTCTGTAAGAAGTAGCAAGTTTTCTGCCAAAGAGACCAATTTTTTCTTAGAAGTAACAACTTTTTCATTTATAATAACAAGTTTTCTGTCAGAAGTATCAAGTTTTCCTTCACTATAACAAATTTTCTCTTTGAAGTAACAACTTTTTCCGCAATACTAACAAACTTCTTCTTAAAACTATCAAATATCTCTTAGAAGTAACAATTTTTTCGTCAGTGATAACAAGTTTTCTGTAATTAGTAGCAAGTTCCCTGTCAAATATACCAAATTTTTCTTAGAAATAACAATTTCTTCGTTTATGATAACAAGTTTTCTGTTAGAAGTAGCTATTTTTCTTTAACACTAAAAAATATTCTTCTCGAAGTAGCAACCTTTACCTTAATACTAACAAACTTTTACTTAACACTATCAAATTTCTCTTAGAAGTGACAATTTTTCAACAGTGATAATAAGTTTTCTGTAAAAAGTAGCAAGTTTTCTGCCAAAGAGACCAATTTTTTCTTAGAAGTAACAACTTTTTCATTTATGATAACAAGTTTTCTGTCAGAAGTATCAAGTTTTCCTTCACTATAACAAATTTTCTCTTTGAAGTAACAACTTTTTCCTCAATACTAACAAACTTCTACTTAAAATTATCAAATATCTCTTAGAAGTAACAATTTTTTCGTCAGTGATAACGAGTTTTCTGTAAGAAGTAGCAAGTTTTCTGCCAAAGATACCAGATTTTTCATAGAAGAAAGAATTTTTTCGTTTATGATAACAAGTTTTCTGTCAGAAGTAGCAAGTTTTCCTTAACACTAACAAATTTTCTCTTCGAAGTAACAACTTTTTCATCAGTACTAACACACTTCTACTTAAAACTATCAAACTTTAGAAGTAAAATTTTTTCTGTTCATGATAAAAAGTTTTCTGTCAAAAGTAGCAAGTTTTCCTTAACACTAACAAATTTTCTCATCAAAGTAACAATTTTTTCCTTAACACTAACAGAGTTTTAGTTACAACTATCAAATTTCTCTTAGAAGTAGCAATTTTTCGTCAGTGATAACAAGTTTTCTGTAAGAAGTAGCAATTTTTCTGTCAAAGATTCCAAATTTTTCTTAGAAGTAACAATTTTTACGTTTATGACCACAAGTTTTCTGTCAGAAGTATCACGTTTTCCTTCAATATAACAAATTTTCTCTTCGAAGCAACCACTTTTTCATCAGTACTAACAAACTTCTACTTAAAACTATCAAATATCTCTTAGAAGTAACAATTTTTTCGTCAGTGATAACAAGTTTTCTGTAAGAAGTAGCAAGCTCCATGTCAAGGATACCAAATTTTTCTTAGAAATAACAATTTCTTCGTTTATGATAACAAGTTTTCTGATAAAAGTAGCAATTTTTTCTTAACACTAAAAAATTTTCTCCTCAAAGTAAAAACTTTTACCTTAATACTAACAAACTTTTACTTAACACTATCAAATTTCACATAGAATAGAAGTTTTATGTTAGAAGTAGCAAGTTTTCCGCCAAAGATACCTGATTTTTCTTAGAAGTAACAATTTTTTCGTTTATGATAACAACCTTTCTGTCAGAAGTAGCAAGTTTTCCTTAAGACTAACATATTTTCTCTTCGAAGTAACAACCTTTTCCTCAATACTAACAAACTTCAACTTAAAACAATCAAATTTTTCGTAGAAATATAATTTTTTTCCGTTCATGATAAAATATTTTCTGTCAAAAGTAGCAAATTTTCCTTAACACTTACAAATTTTCTCATCAAAGTAACAATTTTTTCCTTAACACTAACAGAGTTTTAGTTACAACTATCAAATTTCTCTTAGAAGTAAAAATTTTTCGTCGGTGATAACAGTTTTTCTGTTAGAACTAACAAGTTTTCTGTCAAAGATACCAAATTTTTCTTAGAAGTAACAATTTTTTCGTTTATGATAGCAAGTTTTCCTTTCATACAAACAAATTTTATCTTCGAAGTAACAACTTTTTTATTTATGATAACAAGTTTTTTGTCAGAAGTATCAAGTTTTCCTTCACTATAACAAATTTTCTCTTTGAAGTAGCAACTTTTTCCTCAATACTAACAAACTTCTACTTAAAACTATCAAATATCTCTTAAAAGTAACAGTTTTTTCGTCAGTGATAACAAGTTTTCTGTAAGAAGTAGCACGTTTTCTGTAAGAAGTAGCAAGTTTTATGTCAAAGATACCAAATTTTTCTTAGAAGTAACAACTTTTTCGTCTATGATACTAAGTTTTCTGTCAAACATACCATATTTTTCTTAGAAGTAACACTAACAAATTTTCTCTTTGAAGTAACAACTTTTTCCTTAACACTAACAGAGTTTTAGTTACAACTTTCAAATTTCTCTTAGAAGTAACAATTTTTCGTCAGTGATAACAAGTTTTCTGTAAGAAATAGCAAGTTTTCTGTAAGAAGTAGCATGTTTTATGTCAAAGATACCAAATTTTTCTTAGAAGTAACAATTTTTTCGTCTATGATACTAAGTTTTCTGTCAAAGATACCATATTTTTCTTAGAAGTAACACTAACAAATTTTCTCATCGAAGTAACAATTTTCGACAGTGATTCTGTTAGAAGTAGCAAGTTTTCTGTCAAATAGACCAAATTTTTCTTAGAAATAACAATTTCTCCGTTTATGATAACAAGTTTTCTGTTAGAAGTAGCAATTTTTTCTTAACACTAAAAAATTTTCTCCTCGAAGTAACAACTTTAACCTTAATACTAACAAACTTTTACTTAACAATATCAAATTTCACATAGAAGTAACAATTTTTCGTCATTGATAACAAGTTTTCTGTAAGAAGTTTTCTGCCAAAGATACCACAACAATTTTTCTTTTATGATAACAACTTTTCTGTCAGAAGTAGCAAGTTTTCCTTAACACTAACAAATTTTCTCTTCGAAGTAACAACTTTTTCCTCAATACTAACAAACTTTTACTTAAAACTATCAAATTTTTCGTAGAAATATAATTTTTTTCCGTTCATGATAAAATGTTTTCTGTCAAAAGTACCAAGTTTTCCTTAACACTAACAAATTTTCTCATCAAAGTAACAATTTTTTCCTTAACACTAACAGAGTTTTAGTTACAACTATCAAATTTCTCTTAGAAGTAACAATTTTTCGTCAGTGATAACAAATTTTCTGTTAGAACTAACAAGTTTTCTGTCAAAGATACCAAATTTTTCTTAGAAGTAACAATTTTTTTGTTTATGATAGCAAGTTTTCTGTCAGAAGTAGCAAGTTTTCCTTTCACACTAACAAATTTTCTCTTCGAAGTAACAACTTTTTTCTCAATACTAACAAACTTTTACTTAATACTATCAAATTTCTCTTAGGAGTAACCATTTTTTCGTAACTGATAACAAGTTTTCTGTCAAAGAAAATAAACTTCTCTTAGAAGTAACAATTTTTCGTCAGTGATAACACATTTTCTGTTAGAAGTAGCAAGTTTTCTTTCAAAGATACCATAAATTCTTAGAAGAAACAACTTTTTCGTCTATGATAACAAGTTTTCTGTCGGAAGTAGCAAGTTTTCCTCGACACTAACAAAGTTTCTCATCGAAGTAACCATTTTTCGTCAGTTATAACAAGTTTTATGTTAGGAGTAGCAAGTTTTCTGTCAAAGAGACCAATTTTTTCTTAGAAATAACAATATCATCGTTTATGATAACATGTTTTCTGTTAGAAGTAGCAATTTTTCTTAACACTAAAAAATTTTCTCCTTGAAGTAACAACTTTTACCTTAATACTAACAAACTTTTACTTAAAACTATCAAATTTCTCTTAGAAGTAACAATTTTTCGTCAGTGATTACAAGTTTTCTGTAAGAAGTTGAATGTTTTTTTGTCAAAGATACCAATTTTTCATAGAAGTAAAAATTTTTCAGTTTATGATAACAAGTTTTCCTTAACATTAACACTTTTCCTCATCGGAATAACAACTTTTTCCTTAATACTAACAAACTTTTACTTAACACACTCAAATTTCTCTTAGAAGTAATTGATATTTTCTTAACAGTAGCAAATTTTTTCTAATAACACCAACCTTTCTGTCAATGATAATAAATTGCACTTAAAAGTTACAATTTTTTCGCCAATAATAACAAATTTTTTAGAACTAACAAGTTTCCGTCAATGATACCAAATTTTTTCTTAGAAGTAACAATTTTTCGGTATGATAACAAGTTTTCTGACAGAAGCAGAAAGATTTCCTTAACACTAACAAATTTTTCTTTCGAAGTATTAACATTTTCCCTTTTAATGCTAACAAACTTTTACTTAACACAGTCAAATTTCTCTTAGAAGTAATAGGTATTTTCTTAACAGTAACATATTTTTCTAAAAGCACCAACCTTTCCGTCAATGATAATAAATTTCTCTTAAAAGACACAATGTTTCAACAATAATAACTAGTTATCAGTTAGAAGTAACAAGTTTTCTGTCAAAGATACAAAATTTTTCTTAGAAGTAACAATTTTGTCCTTATGATCACCAGTTTTCCGGCAGAATTAGCTTATATTTCCTTAACACTAACAAACTTTCTTTTCGAAACATCAATATTTTCCATTAATACTACGAAACTTTTATCTAACACTAACAGATTTTCTCTTCGATACATGAACTTTTTTCCTTAATACTAACATACTTTTACTGAACACACTCAAATTTCTCTTAGAAATAACACTTTTCATCAGTGATAACACGTTTTCTGCCCAATTAGCAAGTTTTCTGACAAAGATACCAAATTTTTTCTTAGAAATAACAATTTTTTTGTTATTATAACAAGTTTTCTGGCAAAAGTAGCAAGTTTTCCTTAACACTAACAAATTTTCTCATCAAAGTAACAACATTTTATCTTAAAACTAAAAAACTTTTACTTAACACAGTCGAATTTTATTTAGAAATAAAATTTTTCGTCAGTGATACCATACTTTTACTTAACACACTCAAATTTCGCTTAGAAATAACACTTTTTCGTCAGTGATAACACGTTTTCTACTTGAACTAGCAAGTTTTCTGTCAAAGATACCAAATTTTTGTCTTAGACGTAACAACTTTTCTTTATTATGACAACTTATCCGCTAGAAGTAGCAAGCTTTCTTAGAAGTAACAATTTTTTTTGTTATGATAAGAAGTTTTCTGTCAGAAGTAGCAAATTTTCCTTGACACTAACAAATTTTTCCTTCGAAGTGCCAACTTTTTCATTAAAACTAACACACTTTTACATAAAACACTCAAATTTCTCTTAGAAATAATATTTTCGTCAGTGATAACACGTTTTCTGTTCAACTAGCAAGTTTTCTACCAAAGATACCAAATTTTTCTTAGAAGTAACAATTTTGTGATTGTGATAATAACTTTTCTGAAAGAAGTAGCAAGTTTTCATTTTAAAGATTAATTTTTTTGCAAATTTTTCTAATAAAGTCATCTGTTTTATTCATTTTTAAGGTTAATTTAGGCTAGGTAACGCGCTAGGTTAGGCTATTCAGGCTAGGTTAGGCTAGGTAAGTTTTCTTACAGAAAACTTGTTATCACTGACGAAAAAAATTGTTATTTCTAAGAGATATTTGATAGTTTTAAGTAGAAGTTTGTTAGTATTGAGGAAAAAAATGTTACTTAGAAGAGAAAATTTGTTATAGTGAAGGAAAACTTGATACTTCTGACAGAAAACTTGTTATCAAAAATGAAAATGTTGTTAATTCTAAGAAAAAAATGGTCTCTTTGGCAGACAACTTGCGACTTTTTACAGAAAACTTATTATCACTGATGAAAAATTGTTACTTCAAGAGAAATTTGATAGAGTTAAGTAAATGTTTGTTAGTATTAAGGTAAAGTTGCTACTTCGAGGAGAACATTTTTTAGTGTTAAGGAAAACTTGCTACTTCTGACAGAAAACGTGTTATCATAAACGAAAAAATTTTTACTTCTAAGACAAATTTTGTATCTTTGGCAAAAAACTTGCTACTTCTTACAGAAAACTTGTTATCACTGACGAAAAATTGTTACTTCAAGAGAAATTTGATAGAGTTAAGTAAATGTTTGTTAGTATTAAGGTAAAGTTGCTACTTCGAGGAGAACATTTTTTAGTGTTAAGGAAAAATTACTATTTCTAACAGAAAACTTGTTATCATAAAACGAAGAAACATTTCTAAGAAACATTTGGTCTCTTTGACAGAAAACTTGCTACTTCTAACAGAAAACTTGTTATCACTGTCGAAATGCTTCGATGAGAAAATTTGTTAGCGTTACTTTTAAGAAAACTTATTATCATAGACGAAAAAGTTGTTAATTCTAAGAAAAATTTGTATCTTTGACATAAAACTTGCTACTTCTTACAGAGAACTTGCTACTTCTTACAGAAAACTTGTATTCACTGACGAAAAATTGTTACTTCAAGAGAAATTTGATAGAGTTAAGTAAATGTTTGTTAGTATTAAGGTAAAGTTGCTACTTCGAGGAGAACATTTTTTAGTGTTAAGGAAAACTTGCTACTTCTAACAGAAAACTTGTTATCATAAATGAAAAAATTGTTACTTCTAAGAAAATTTGGTCTCTTTGACAGAAAACTTGCTACTTCTAACAGAAAACATGTTATCACGAAAATTTATTATCATAGACGAAAAAGTTGTTAACTTGCTTTTTCTGACAGAAAACTTGTTATTATAAACGAAAAAATTGTTACTTCTAAGAGAAATTTGATAGTATTAAGTAAAAGTTTGTTAATATTGAGGAAAAAGTTGTTACTTCGAAGATAAAATTTGTTAGTGTGAAAGGAAAGCTAGCTACTTCTGACAGAAGACTTGCTATCCTAAACGAAAAAATTTTTACTTCTAAGAAAAATTTGGTATCTTTGACAGAAAACTTGTTGGTTCTAATAGAGAAGAAAAATTTGGTATCTTTGACAGAAAACTTGTTAGTTCTAATAGAAAAATTGTTATCACTGACGAAAAATTTTTGACTTCTAAGGTAAATTGATAGTTGTAACTAAAACTCCGTTAGTGTTAAGGAAAAAATTGTTACTTTGATGAGAAAATTTGTTAGTGTTAAGGAAAACTTGCTACTTTTGACAGAAAACCTTTTATGATGAACGGAAAAAATTATAATTCTAAGAAAAATTTGATAGTTTTAAGTAGAATTTTGTTAGTATTAAGGGAAAATGTTGAAAATTCGAAGAGAAATTTGAGTGTGTTAAATAAAAGTTTGTTAGTATTAACGGAAAATGTTGATACTTCGAAGGGAAATTTGTTAGTGTTAAGGAAATCTTGCTACTTCTGACAGAAAACTTGTTATCATAATGAAAAAATATGTTATCTTTGATTGAAAACTTGGTGCTATTAGAAGAAATTTGTTACTGCTAAGAAAAAAACTGTATCTTCTAACAAATTGTGCAAATATTAAATGTAAATTTCTCATGTTTTAAGTACGTTTTGTGTCATTCCAAGACATTTAGAAAAAAGTTGAAAAATATATCATGTTAAAAAAATAATAATAATAAAAAGTTGAAAAAAATACCATGTTAAAAAAAAGTTCAAACAAATGGAGGGGCCCATAAAGTTGGAGGGATGTGGGCCCTCCCTCCAAGCGTGCAAAAAAAAGTATTGAAAAATGGAAGGGGGGGGGGGGGTAAAAAAGTTAGGGATGGGTCCTTGGGGACCCTTCTGTGTCTCAAGCACGCAAAAAAAGTATAAAAAATGGGTGGGGGGTCAAAAAATGGGCGGGGGGCTTTTGGGGGGCCTTCTGTGTCTCAAGCGCACAAAAAAGTGTAAAAAATGGGGGAGGGGCAAACAATTTGGGGGGGGGGTCCTTGGGGGTTTGGGTAGGGGAACTTACAACACTGTTCAAATGGAACTTGTGTATTATAACGACCACAGAGTTTCACCCCAAATCATCCTCTAAAATTTCTCAAACTGTTTCACCCAAAAAATCCCTAAAATGTTGATTAATTTGTTTTCGCCCAAATAATCCCCTAAAAGTAATTTCAGAATGTTCCTTTTGTTTTGGCATCCTTTTGCGATGTCACATTTAAAATTCCCAGGAAACCATTTCCCGCGTAAAATATATTCAATCTGTCCTGATCTCGTTTGAATTTCTGAAAATATATCTAAGGTTTTCCTAGTTACACTATTGTGGCTTCGATAGAATATTAATATTTATCTCTCAGACCTAAAGACTAGAGAAGCCATATTATTTCTTAATTCCCCTCATGTTACATTAGAATTCCCCGTCAGATTATGCAAATCAATTTCCCTGAAATCTAGTCACTTCTGTCTGTATCCAGCAATTGTTGTTAGCAATTGTCTACATCCAAGAAACAACAAACAAATTGACCAACACTCATAACCATCAAACACCATCCAATAACAGAAACCATGAAATAACCATATAACCATCAACAAACAGAACAGAAAAAAAACATCAAATGACCATAAAACAGAACAGAACATGAAAAAATCATCAAGTCATCAACCATCAACAACCAGAACATGAAAAAAACATCAAATAACCGTCAAACAGAACAGAACATGAAAATAAGATCAAATCATCAACCATCAACAAACAGAACATGAAAAATATCAAATAACAATCAAACAGAACAGAAACATGAATACATTATCTGACTGTCACGTCACTCCCCCTGGACTGGAACCCCTTTTCTACTTAGGTCATCATCTATTATACTCTGCGTGCTGTTATAGGAACCACTGAAGCGTGTCAAGTTGAACAAACTTTAGGGGGGGCACATTGTTTTGCTTTTAAGTTTTATAAAGACAGAGTAGACACGAGAGAGAGAGAGAGAGAGAGAGAGAGGAATAGAGAGAGAGAGAAATAGAGAGAGAGAGATAGATAGAGAGAGAGAGAGAGAGAGAATCTTGAAAAAATACTTGTATGATGTAGTTTGGATAATCATATTACTCCCCTTTTCCTTCGTACCTTGTTTTTCTCTTTGAATTTTAGAAACATTAAACCTGAGAGAGAGATCAAACTTTACGTATATACAGTTTTTATACTAGTCCTCTATTATTAATCCCGAAAAAACACAGTTGAATAGCTTTATTTGGATATACAAATTGCTCTCATTTTCCTAGAAGCTTTGTTTTGGTTCATGAACTTTAAAACTTTGAACCTAATATGGATCCTAGAGGGTAAAAAATCCTCAAATTTATATTTTTTTAAATTTATTCTTCTGTCAATTATCCTTCCTTCAAAAAATGATTGGGTGGCATAACTTGGTTATGCACATTGTTTTCCTTTTCCTGATGACCTCACTTTGCTGTTCGATTGCTTTTTGTTGTTAATGTTTATGTTTCCTGTGCAATCTTTTGTTCGTTATTTTTCTGTTCTTCAACGGTTTTAAAATACCAACGAGAAAACAATTTTTATATCATTTCATAGCTGAGATTCCGCTTTATCCATCTGCCGAATTACATATATGAAAAAGAGATTTTTACTTTAACTCTGATTGTTTTTTAAGGCTTTAGGGAGCACAATTTCTTTTTATCTTTTAAGTTTCATGAAGACAAAATAAACATGAGAGAGAGAAGGATAGAGAGAGAGAAAGAGACAGAGAGATCTTACTTTGAAGCTTGATCTATTAAAGTTCCTTCCATTTGCTCGGTGTTCATCATGCTACTGATATATTTTCTAAATTTCTTTCTAAATATATATACGCTTTTTTGGTTACTTGCAGCAAACTGACTTTTATTCGATATGTAGTTACAAAAATGATGTAAGAACCAATACCATATTATTTTTCAAGGTACGCTTATCTACGTGCAAAGGTGCCTATTTGATTTGTTCTCCTCACTTCATATCAATCATAATTTTACCAGGAGTTACTATGTAATTTACCATTTTATGTTCCAAATGCGTGAAAAAACTGCAATTATTCATGTGATCCATACCACGCACTTATGTGCTTATGAATGTTCAAATTAATACTTTATCATGCGCTAACGCAAGGTTTTCGATATATCTTTCTCAAAGATCGTTTACTCAAGTAAATTGGCTTGTAATCAACGTTGAAAACATTATACAATTGTAATTTTCGTAGCTTATGAAAAGTAATGCTTGGTGCTGGGGGTATGCAAAAAGGTGTAAAGTAATCTTGGGAGTGAAAAAGATGAGTAATTCAACTTATAAAATGAGCTTAGGAGAAATGTTAAGAAAAGAACTTGTTCTGAAGAGATATAATAAAGGTTTTTGAAAAGTATTGCTTGGTGTTGGGGTATGCAAAAAGTCGTAAAGTAATGTTGGGAGTGAAAAAAGATGAGCACTTCAACTTGTAAAACGGATTTAGTAGGAATATTAAGAAAAGAACTTGTTCTGAAATGTCATAATAAAGCCTTTTGAAAAGTATTGCTTGGTGTTGGGGTATGCAAAAAGTCGCAAAGTAATGTTGGGAGTGAAAAAAGATGAGTACTTCAACTTGTAAAACGAGCTTAGGAGAAATGTTAAGAAAAGATATTGTTCTGAAGAGATATAATAAAGGCTTTCGAAAAGTATTGCTTGGTGTTGGGGTATGCAAAAAGTCGTAAAGTAATGTTGGGAGTGAAAAAGATGAGTACTTCATTTTGTGAAACGGATTTAGTAGGAATATTAAGAAAAGAACTTGTTCTGAAATAATATAATAAATCCTTTTGAAAAGTATTCCTTGATGTTGAGGTATGCAAAAAATCGTAAAGTAATGTTGGGTATGAAAAAAGATGAGTACTTCAACTTGTAGAACGAGTTTAGGAGGAATATTAATAAAAGAACTTGTTCTGAAATAATGTAATAAAGCATTTTGAATAGTATTGCTTGGTGTTGGGGTATGCAAAAAGTCGTTAAGTAATGTTAGGAGTGACAAAAGATGAGTACTTCAACTTGTAAAACGGATTTAGGAGGAATATTCAGAAAAGAACTTGTTCTGAAACAATAAAAAAGCCTTTTGAAAAGTATTGCTTGATGTTGGGGTATGCAAAAAATCCTAAAGTAATGTTGGGAGTGAAATAAGATGAGTACTTCAACTTGTAGAACGGGTTTAGGAGGAATATTAAGAAAAGAACTTGTTCTGAAATAATATAATAAAGCCTTTTGAAAAGTATTGCTTGGTGTTGGGGTATGCAAAAAGTCGTTAAGTAATGTTAGGAGTGACAAAAGATGAGTACTTCAACTTATAAAACGGGTTTAGGAGGAATATTAAGAAAAGAACTTGTTCTGAAACAATAAAAAAGCCTTTTGAAAAGTATTGCTTGGTGTTGGGGTATGCAAAAAGTCGTAAAGTAATGTTGGGAGTGAAAAAAGATGAGTACTTCAACTTGTAAAACGGGTTTAGGAGGAATATTAAGAAAAGAACTTGTATTGAAATTATATAATAAAGCCTTTTGAAAAGTATTGCTTGGTGTTGGGGCATGCAAAAAGTCGTAAAGTAATATTGGGAGTGAAAAAAAGATGGGTACTTTAACTTGTAAAACAGGTTCTGCAGGAATATTAAGAAAAGAACTTGTTCTGAAATAATACAATAAGGCCCTTTGAAAAGTATTGCTTGGTGTTGGGGTATGCAAAAAGTCGTAAAGTAATGTTGAGAGTATACAAAAATGAGTACTTCAATTTGTAAAACTGGTTTAGGAGGAATATTAAGAAAAGAACTTGTTCTGAAATGATATAATAAAGCCTTTTGAAAAGTATTACTTGGTGTTTGGGTATGCAATAAGTCGTAAAGTAATGTTGGGAGTGAAAAAAGATGAGTACTTCAACTTGTAAAACGTTTTTAAATGAAATATTAAGAGCAGAACTTGTTCTGAAATAATATAATAAAGCCTTTTCAAAAGTGTTTCAAAAGTGTTGGTGTTGGAATATGCAAAAAGTTGTAAAGTAATGTTGTTCTGAAAAAAGATGAGTACTTCAACTTGTTAAAACGGGTTTAGGAGGAATATTAAGAAAAGAACTTGTTCTGAAATAATATAATAAAGCGTTTTCAGAAGAATTACTTGGCGTTAGGCCATGCAAAAAGTCGTAAAGTAATGCTGGGAGTGAAAAAAGATAAGTAGTTCAACTTGTGAAACGGGTTTAGGAGGAATGTTAAGAAAAAAACTTGTTCTGAAATGATATAATAAAGCCTTTTGAAAAGTATTACTTGGTGTTGGGCTATGAAATAAGTCGTAAAGTAATGTTGGGAGTGAAAAGAGATGAGTACTTCAACTTCTGAAACGTGTTTAAGGGGAATATTAAGAAAATAACTTGTTCTGAAATAATATAATAAAGCCTTTTGAAAAGTATTGCTTGGTGTTGGGGTATGCAAGCAGGTGGGACATTACTGTGTCAATCTAAGGTAGCAAGCAGGTGGGACATTACTGCGTCAATCTAAGGAAGCGGACAGTACTCCCACCATACAAACGGGCTATCATTCCAAGCAGACATATTCAATCTAATTGGGCATTTCCACATAGCCAATTATTCCAGTAAGACACATATATCATCATTCCGAGCACACACATACAGAATCTATAAAGGCAGACACATATGCAATCCATACAATCAGACACATAGACAATCCATACAAGCGGCCTATCATGTTTATTGATGTATGCTTGATTATGTGTGTTATTATATGGTTGATTATACGTCTTATTGTATGACTGGTGTATTATTTAATTTTTTTTGTATGGATATATAGATTTTTATTTTAATTTTTATTTTAGGCTAATATGGAAGTTATGCTGTTAGGCATGATTTTTCGTTTTAGCATGATTATAGGCGTTGACGCTTTTACTCTGGCACATGGATATAAAAAACCTGATACAGAGTTAGTATCTCAGTCAATAAATTGAATTTGATTATTAGTCAAATCAATATAATACAGAAAATTCAAAGATGTAAGGTGTTCTCGATTGCGAATTCATTGGTTTAAAGAAGTCAGCTTATTGTGTACTTTTGAATGTGTATTTTTATTGCTGACCACAGATCGTAGTGAAGACTCTTGTTATCACTGGCACATCAACTTCAATATGTATGCTTACAATAGAGACATGTTGAGTACGACATTACGCATTATAAACAAATGGGGCTTATATGATAGAGTGATCCCCCATCCTATGAAGGACGGAAGGATCTATCCACGGTACAACAGGAAGTTGGGAAAATATGTAGTTTTTTTGGTTTGACAGCACTATGCGTGAAAGGCAATGTACCCACTGATAAACTTTTAATTGACAAATGCAAGTTGGATATTCCAATGTTATATTTGGAAGATAATAATTGTGAGATATTTCCGAATAAAACACACAATCCTGAGGACGAATTTCGATTTTTTAGCAGATGGGTTGCGATAAATATTCCTTCTCGGAATATATTTATAAAATATCCCAGGAAGAAGAAGAACAACAAAACCCGTGATAGAGATTGGGATCTCACCAAGTGGGTGATGAATGGTGAATTATTACAACTCCCATCACACCAATGGCTACCCATGGGTCTTTTTAAAGACCATCAAATCTATGCATGAAAAATTTTATGAGTAGATTTAAGGTGTTCATTTTTATAATGATATTCATCATCTAATTATTTCAATAAAAATATTTTATTGCATTACTTCGTCTATGTTTCCGTTACTTTTAGGGTACGATATCAGCTCCAGAGGAAACTTAGAACTGAAGGGTAGCTTTTTTTATTTTCTTTGGGGATTTTCAGTACTGGAATATATCTTTGAAAAAAAATTCAGAATCGAAGTGTAACTTTTTTCTCTTCTATGGAAAAATTCAGAAGAGAACTTTCTCTCTTCCACGGAAAAATTCAGAACAGAGCTGGGACCTATTCAAAAATATTGTCGTAATAGAAAATAAATCTTAATTTAGCCTTAGACACATGGATCCAAGAGACGGAAAAACTTATTAATTTCATGAGTATTAAAAATTAATAAAAAAGCACTTTTGCTCTTAATTGTACCTAAGGCACACGGATCCGAGAGATGAAAAACATTATAATTTAATGTGGTCTTAATCTTAAAAGTCTTAAAGTCTTAAAAGCTGGTGTCGATGACCAGAAGCCTATTTGAACAGATTATTCTTTGTATGAAGGGGGCTGTCTCCTCCTTAGCTCCTTATTCTGTACTGAAGCTTGGCTTTTGTCCAATATTTATTTTAAAAAAAGTTTGCAATTGGAATTTTTTTTCAAAGCATTAAAAAACTTTTGTATAATGAGCAAGGTGTTGAGAAAGGGCAGTCCCCCTTATATACAGAGTAATTTATATTTTTAAAGTTTTAAACTTGCTCCTTACTTTAGATGAAAAACCTTTTCTATTTATTTAATTACATTTCATGAAACTGTAAAGCTTTGCGAATACAATGCTTTTGGTAATGCAGAAAAAAGATCAATAGTTTAATGATCTCTGTTTGAATTTTGATTGATAATCAAACAGTTCGTTGTAACGAACTGTAAGTCAGGATGATTCGACTCAATAGTAACCGAAAACCTTAAAAATCAGAATTTGGATACCAGTAGATTTTATTTGCTTTTTTTCTTTTCTTTTCCCAACAGGTGTGATTGTATCGATCCATTGGTCCTAGAATATTATTGGAGGGCTCAATAGAACGGAAATTAAAAGTTCTAGTACGTTTTTTCAGTGACTAAAAAACTGAAAGGCAACTCGGCCCTCTCCCACGCTCATTTTGCTCCAGGAATATTACGGGAGGGCTAATTCGAATGGAAATTAAAAGTCCTAAGGGCCTTTTTTGGTTCTCCAACATGCTGAATTTGAGAGTGTAATTTTGATGGAGATTATTTGACCTTTTAAGGTTGACTTACCCTCTTAGGGCGGTTACTCTGACAAGCTGAATCTGAAAGTTTAATTTTCATGGAGATTGTTTGACCTTTTAGGGTTAACATACACTAGGTTACTTGCGTATAAGCACACGTAACCTAGTGTAAGTTAATAAAAGCTTTACAGTTTCATGAAATGTAATTAAATAAAAGAAAAGGTTTTTCAACTAAACTCAGAAGCAAGTTTAAAACTTCAAAAAATATAAATTACTCTGTATATAAGGGGGAATGCCCCTTTCTCAACACCTTGCTCATTGAACAAAAGTTTTTTACTGCTTTGAAATTTTTTTTTCAATTGCAAACTTTCTTAAAAAAAAATTAAAAAAGCCAAGCTTCAGTACAGAGTAAGGAGCTAAGGAGGAGACAGCCCCCTTCATACAAAGAATAATCGGTTCAAATAGGTTTCTGGGCATTGACATCAGTTTTCAAGACTTCTCTTTATATTTGGAAGTGTTGGTATCATCGACATGAAGTTAAAATGTTTTCATCTCTTGGATCCGTTTACCTTAGGTTCAATTAAGAGCAAAAGCACTTTTTTGTTAGTTTTTCATACTCATGAAATGAATATGTTTTTTTGTCTCTTGGATCCATGTGTCTAAGGTTGAATTAAGATTTATTTTCTATTACGACATTCTTTTTGCATAGGTCGCAGCTCTGTTCTGAATTTTTCCGTGGAAGAAAGTTATCTTCTGAATTTTTCCATAGCAGAGAAAAAAGTTACGCTTCGATTCTGAATCTTTTTTTTCAAAGATCTATTCCAGTTCTGAGAATCACCAAAGAAGATAAAAAAAAGCTACCCTTCAGTTCTGAGTTTCCTCTGGAGCTGATATCGTACCCTAAAAATAAAGGAAGCAAAGACGAAGTAATGCAATAAAATTTTTTATTGAAATAATTACATGATGAACATCATCATAAAAAATGAACACCTTAAATCTACTCATAAAATACCTCATGTATAGATTTGATGGTATTTAAAAAGACAGATGGGTAGCCACGGGTGTGATGGGAGTTATAATAATTCACAATTCATCACCCACTTAGTGATCCCACTCTCTATCACGGGTTTTGTTGTTCTTATTCTTCCTGGGATATCTTATAAATATATTTCGAGAAGGAATATTTATCGGAACCCATCTGCTAAAAAATTGAACTTCGTCAGGATTGTGTATTTTATTCGGCGATATCTCACAATTATTATCTTCTAAATTGAATATTGGAAAATACAATTTGCATTTGTCAATTAAAAGTTTATCAGTGGGTACATTGCCTTTCACATATAGTGCTGTCACACAAAAAACTACATATTTTTCCAACTTCCTGTTGTACCGGGGATAGATCCTTCCCTCCTTCATAGAATGGGAGGATCACCCTATCATATAAGCCTAGTTTTTTTACAATGCGTAATTTCGTACTTCACATGTCTCTATTGTAAGCAAACATATTGAATTTGATGTGCCAGTGATAATAAGAGACTTCACTACGATCTGTAGTCAGCAATAAAAATACACATTCAAAAATTACACCACAAGCTGACTTCTTTAGTCCAATGAATTCGAAATCGAGAACACCTTACATCTTTGAAGTTTCTGTATTATATTGATTCGACTAAAAATCAAATTCAATTTATTGACTGAGATACTAACTCTGTATCAGGTTTTTTATATCCATGCGTCAGAGTAAAAGCGTCAACGCCTATAATCATGCTACAATGAAGAATCAGGCCTAACAGCATAACATCCATATTAGCCTAAAAAAACATTAAAATGAAGATCCATATATCCATACAAAAAAAATTAAATAATACACCAGTCATACAATAAGACGTATAATCAACCATATAATAACACACATAATCAAGCATACATCAATAAACATGATAGGCCGCTTGTATGGATTGTCTATGTGTCTGATTGTATAGATTGCATGTGTCAGCTTGTAGGGATTGCATATGTGTCAGCTTGTATTGATTCTCTATGTGTCTGCTCGGAATGATGGTATATGTGTCTTCCTGGAATGATTGGCTATGTGGAAATGCCCCATTAGATTGACTATGTGTCTGCTTGGAATGATAGCCCGCTTGTATGGTGGGAGTACTGTCTGCTTCCTTAGATTGACACAGTAATGTCCCACCTGCCCGCTACCTTAGATTGACTCAGTAATGTTCCACCTGCTTGCATAGCCCAACACCAAGTAATACTTTTCAAAAGGCTTTATTATATCATTTCAGAACAAGTTTTTTTCTTAACATTCCTCCTAAACCCATTTTACAAGTTGAAGTACTCATCTTTCTTCACTCCCAACATTACTTTACGACTTCTTGCATACCCCAACACCAAGCTAAACTTTTCAAAAGGCTTCATTATAGTATTTCAGAACAAGTTCATTTCTTAATATCCCTCCTAAACCCGTTTTACAAGTTGAAGTACTCATCTTTTTTCACTCCCAACATTACTTTACGAGTTTTTGCATACCCCAACACCAAGCAATACTTTTCAAAAGACTTTATTGTATTATTTCCGAACAAGTTCCTTCTTAATATTCCTTCTAAACTCGTTTTACAAGTTGAAGTACTCATCTTTTTTCACTCCAAATATTACTTTACGACTTTTTGCACACCCCAAAACTAAGCAATACTTTTCGATGTCTTTATTATATTATTTCAGAACAAGTTCTTTTCTTAATATTACTCCTAAACCCGATTTACTATTTGAAGTACTCATCTTTTTGCACACCCAACATTACTTAACGACTTTTTGCATACCCAACCCCAAGCAATACTTTTCAAAAGGCTTTATTATATCATTTCAAAACAAGTTCTTTTCTTAAAATTCCTCCTAAACCCGTTCTAAAAGTTGAAGTACTCATCTTTTTTCACTAACAACATTACTTTACGACTTTTTGCATACCCCAACACCAAGCAATACTTTTCAAAGGCTTTATTATATTATTTCAGAACAAGTTCTTTTCTTAATATTCCTCCTAAACCCGTTCTAAAAGTTGAAGTACTCATCTTTTTTCACTCCCAACATTACTTTACGATTTTTTGCATACCCCAACTTCAAGTAATACTTTTGAAAAGGCTTTATTGTATCATTTCAGAACAAGTTCTTTTCTTAACATTCCTCCTAAACCCGTTTTAAAAGTTGAAGTGCTCATCTTTTTTCACTCCCAACATTACTTTACGACTTTTTGCGTGCCCAACACCAAGCAATACTTTTCAAAAGGCTTTATTATGTCATTTCAGAACAAGTTCATTTTTAATATTCCTCCTAAACCCGTATTAAAAATTGAAGTACTCATCTTTTTTCACTCCCAACATTAGCCTATTTTACGAATTTTTGCATACCCCCAACACCAAGCAATACTTTTCATAAGCTAAGAAAATTTAAATTGTATCGTGTTGTCAACGTTGATTACAAGCCAATTTACTTGAGGAAACGATCTTTGAAAAAGGTATATCGAAAAAGTCGTGTTAGCTTATGATCAAGTATTAATTTGAACAATCATAAGCACATAAGTGCGTGGTATGGATCGCATGAATAATTGCAATTTTTTCACGCATTTGGAACATAAAATGGTAAATTACATAGTAACTCTTGGTAAAATTATGATTGATATGTAGTGAAGAGAACAACTCGATTAGGCATCTTCACACGTAGATAAGCGTACCTTTACAAATAATATGGTATTCGGTTTTACATAATTTTTGTAACTATTTATCGAATAAAAGTCAATGTGCTGAAATTAAACAAGAAAATCGTATATATATTTAGTCTGAAATTTAGAAAATATATCAGTAGCATGATGAACACCGAGCAAATGGAAGGAACTTCAATAGATCAAGCATCACAAGTAAGTTCTCTCTCTCTCTCTTTCTCTCTCTCTATCCCCCTGGATAAAGCGGATGGATAAAGCGGAATCTTAGCTATGAAATGATATACAAAATGTTTTCTCGTTTATATGTTAGAACCGTAGAGGAACAGAAAAATAACATACCAAAGATTGCAGAGGAAACGTAAACATTAACGACAAAAAGCAATCGAACAGCAAAGTAAGGTCACAAGGAAAAGGAAAACAATTTTCATAACCAAGTTACACAACCCAATAATTTTTTTTTTTGAAGGAAGGATAATTGACAGGGGGTCTCGATAAATTTATAAATTTGTGGATTAATTGCCCTCTAGGATCCATATTAGGTTTAAAGTTTTAAAGTTCAAGAACCAAAACAAAGCTCCTAGGAAAATGAGAGCAATGTGTATATCCAAATAAAGCTATTCAACTGGTTTTTTCGGGATTAATAATAGAGGACTAGTATAAAAACTGTATAAACGTAAGAATTTATCTCTCTCTCTCAGGTTTAATGTTTCTAAAATTCAAAAGAGAAAAACAAGGTACGAAGGAAAAAGGGAGCAATATGATTATCCAAACTACATTATAAAATTATTTTTTCAGGATTCTCTCTCTGTCTCTCTCTCTCTTTCTCTCTCTCTATCCCTCTCTCTCTTTCTCTCTCTCTATCTCTCTCTCTCTCTCGTGTCTACTCTGTCTTTATGAAACTTAAAAGCAAAACAATGTGCCCCCCTCCCTTAAAGTTCGTTCAACTTGATACGCTTCAGTGGCTCCTATAGCAACACGCAAAGTAAAATAGAAGGTGACCTAGATAAAGTTGTTTCAACCTCAATAAAGGGTGAACTAGATAAAGTTCGTTCAACTTAATACGATTCAGTGGTTCCTATAGCAGCAAGCAAAGTACAATAGAGGATGACCTAGATAAAGTTCCTTCAACCTCAATAGAGGAGGACCTAGATAAAGTTCAATCAGCTTGATACACTTCAGTGGTTCCTATGGCCATCATAGAAATATAATAGAGGAAGACGTAGATAGAGTTCGTTCAACCTCAAGAGCGCCCTAGGGGATGGCCTAGATAAAGTTCATTCAACTTGATGCGCTTCAGTGGTTCTTATGACCATCATAGAAATTTAAATAGAGGATGGCCTAGATAAAGTTTGTTCAACCTCAAGATTGCCCTAGGGGATGACCTAGATAAAGTTCATTCAACTTGATACGCTTTAGTGGTTCCTATGGCCTCTACCAAATTGGAACGTAGGACTCTACTGACATGATGTGTCTAACAAGGGATTTTCAATAAGGTCGCTTGCTTTTTTGGGGGGTGTTTCCTCTTTTTTCAAAATTCAGGCAAATTTTCTCAGATTTTTGGTTTTGGGTGGGTAACAATAAACTGAAAGAATTTTACATATTTAGAATCAGCATAAAAAGCCAAGGCAGCCGAAGTAGCAATTGTCTTGACAATTCCATTTTTAGTTTTGGTGAATATTGGTCCAAGTCACTTTTAACTTCCAGTTTTTTTTATCAGAAACTATTTGATAAGATTCTCGTGTGAAATTTTTTTTTTTTTGAACCTGCTCCTTTTATTTAGTTGAATAGGACAATAAAAAGTAAGAGGGTCAATTTAAGAAAATTTCAGGGAACACGGGACAAGAGAAAGATTCTTTAATCTTGGCAAGCAGAAGGGGAGGGAGGTTATTGAATTACTGAAAGCAGTATAAAATTTAAATCACGTTAAAATCGTGTCAAATTAAAAAAAAAAAAATTAAATTAAGACCAAAATATTCTAGGAAGATGAGACTAAAGGCTGTTCTTCCTTTGTGCGTACTTCTCCTTTGCTCCCCTAGAGAAATGTTCAACCTGTCACCTCACCCAATGAAAACTTATAAGCAATTTCTGTTGCTCCTACAAAATGATCCCTATTATTCCTCAGAAAACTTGTTTTGTCTAATGTTTTTCTCAACTTCTGTTTGATTTTTCTAATTTCTATTTATAATTATTCTTTTTGACTCGGAAATGCTAATTGGACATTTATGCTCCTTGAAGCTGCTTTGAACATTTAGTTTATTTTATCTTAAATAAGTAAAAAGAAAATCCAGACAAACCTCTAAACCTGAAATTATTACTTGTGAAAATTTATCAGTGCAGGAAAAAGGGAATTAGCTTAATGCCTCATTTACAATACGAATTTGCTAATACCCAGATTTAGCTAGAACTAATTTGAGCCCACAAAATTTTTCATACTATTTTCTGATTGGCTTAAAAATTGTACAAAATACTAGTTGTAGTAATAAAAGTTTAATTTAGAAAGGCGCCAAAAGAGAAGCATTTAACACTGACGGATGGAAGTGGAGCATTCCTATGTTTATCTGACTCTGGTTACATAACACTTTGAAGATCATGTAGAAGTACTATTACTTCGACTACTACTACTAAAAACTCACCGCAGCACCAAGCCACCTGAGGCCAACACAGCTATGCACGCTCCTCCTTCATCCCAATCTATTTAAAGACTCCATCCCAATCTATATAAATACTAATTAAAAATGTCCGGAAAATGCATTTTTCCCAGAAAAACGTGTCTTTTGTCTCTCTATCCTTCTTTCTTATTTGTTTTCCCTTTGCTAAGCGAAATTTACCAGCTCCTAAAACCAGTTTCGCTTCAAATTGTCAATTTGGAGTAAATTGCAAAGGATTGTTATTTCATTGATGCTTTTAGTAGAAGGTTTTCTACCTAAAAATACATATGTATTCGTCTACAACGAAGTCAAGACTTATTCTCTATATTCTCTATAATCGGTCTTCATAGGCTGAGGGGCGTTATCTTATGTCAGTCCTTTAAACTATAATTCCTTAATTGTCTTTAACCAAGTTAAATACTCTAATTTCGTGGAATTGATCGTCCTATGATCTCCAAAGTTTGTAGAATACAATGCTAAGACTTTAGAATTAAACAATTCATACACAATTATGGAGAGTCTATCTTTCTCTAAATGAGATCAAGTGGATGGATACAATTAGCTGGCAATTAAGTGATGTTCCGGCATATTAGCTTAAAGCTTGGTTGATATACAATAAAAACTAGTGTTTATCCCTGATGAAAGATTCACTGTTAGAACGATCAAGCCAAAATGGTCCTTCAGTACCTCTTGGGATCTAAAATCAGGGGTAAACAAGCTAATTCGAGGACCCATGAAATTGAGTGTCAATTAAAATATTTTTGTCACAGTCAATACGATAGTGTTAATTTATTAAAGAGCGTTATGTCTCTTCATGTATTATTAAGTCTTTTCTTCCAGGTGTCACCATATAAAACAGGTTGTTTGAGGTAGTTGGGGAAGGGCTTGTTCAATCACAACTTCTGTGTTTTAGTGTCCTTTTTGAGGACCAAACAGGTCGAAGGGTAGCTTATCACTCCTTTAACACCTCATGCCCTAATCTCCGTATGGTACCAGGTCAAAATTTAAAAACAGAAAACTTTAATTATATCAGTTGAAATGTCCCAAAAAGGTGGCTCTGGAGGCAACGTGCTAAATTCAGCCAAATGAGTAAAAGCCTCACCAAATTATACAATTATTCCATATAAAAAAGAGGCCTAGTAGATATATTTAGATAGGTGGATGTGTTACAATTTGCTAAAATCTTAAGACATACAAGGATTTTCGGTCTGTCTGATTAAAGATCTGAAAATGAGGCTCTGCCCATCCCCCCTCTCTCTTTTTCTTTTTTTTTCTTTTGAATTGCATGAAAACTTAAAAAGAACAGAAGGCACTATCAATAAAAGATCGAAACCGATAGAAATTACAATGAATAATCAAGTCAAAAATCGAACAGAAATTACAGCAAACAGGAGTAGGATGAAGGCCTAAAGGCCATAGCGCCTTTTCTAAAGGCCATAGCTTTCTAAAGGCCATAGCGCCATTCGCATTTTATCGAAAAATACTACTTTAAACGTTTTTTCTTTTAGAACGTTAATAAATATAACATTGCTGAGATCAGCTATCTTGGTTTATATAATGATTTTCTTTCTTTTTGTTGCTGTTCTTAATATTTTGACAAATAAAACTCCACTGTTCAAAATACATACAACTTTCCATGAAATGCAAGTATCATTCGAGTTGTTTAAAAGTTTTGAGAGACAGGGAAGGGGACATGCACCACTAATTTGTAAACCTTGATTCGCCTTGAGATATGAAATTTTTCGCAGTGTTGATTCTAATGTTGTGACAAATAAAAACAAACTGCCCGTATTAAACGTTATTTTCAGTATTTCATTTTTCATTTTCAGTATTTTTCATTTTGGATATTTCAGTTATTTTCAAGCGCAAATTACACTCTGGCCTTCAGAAGACTTGGAAGGCATTAGCCTTACTCCTGTTTGTGGTAATTTTAATTCGATTTAAATTTAATTTGATTGTTCATTTTAAATCTTCTTCTGTTTACTACTGCTACTACTAACAACTCACCACAGTACCAAGCCGCCTGAAGCCAACACAGCTACGCATGCTCCTCCTCCATCCCCATATATAAAAAGCTTACCTCTTTACACCCTCCCAGGAAGGTCCCATTTCCTTTAAATCTTTCTTTATGACACTCTCCCACCCCATCCTTTGACGACATGCTTTCCATTTAGCCTTAGACGGTTGGCCAGAAAGGATAACCTTCGGCCATCTGTCATCCTTCATCTTGCTCTGTTTTGGCCTCATTTAGTCACTGGTGGTAATTTCTCTTTGTTTCATTTTTAATTATTATCTGACTTTATTTCTGCTCTTCCTTGGTTTAATGTAGCTCTTTATTTTTCTTTGAAAAACCTCTCGTTTGTAATTTTTTTGAATTAACTCTAGTAAAAGTCTTCTAGCACTGGGGCTTGTTAGTCAGCTATATTATTTAGTTTAGCAGTTATCTTGTAAAGGAGGAAGGATGAGAAGTTTGAAGCTATTCTGGCTTTTTATGGGATATAAGAGGTCTAATATGTGTTTTTATTTGTTTATTTTAAGTTTTACTTGATTCTAATTAATATCAATTTCAGATTTAATTTATTCATCCATAGTAATTTGTTCTTGTTTTCAGCTTTGTTTTATAATCCATTTTAATTTGTTTGTTTTAGTTAACTATTTCTATTCTTTTTAGTTTGAGTTATTATATAGCTTTAATTGCACTCGTTTTAGATTTCAATATCACTTTTTAGTTATCTTAAAATAAGTTTTCTTTTGGGAAATGTTTTAAACTTAATCATACAAAAGACTACTATGAAAGCCATTGCTGAAATTTCTGGGTGGAACAAGATTCAAAATTATATTTGCAAAAATATCAAACTTGATAAGAAATTAAATAAAAATAAAATTCAACTGAAATTAAGGAACAACATTAAAACTTAACACAAACAGAAATTATTTCGTATCTTTGAGGTGCTGCCTCTTCCTTAATCCTCGCTCTCTATGCTAAAGTCTTAAAGTTCCTTAAAAGTACTTCTTATTTTAAATTCAACGGCCCATGTATTTGAAAGCCCATTCATAGCTTTAAGAATGGCCCATTTCTTAAAAAAAATTGTGGCAAAAAGGTAAAGTTTAGCGTAAAGAGCGAGGGTTGAGAAAAAGACAGCCTCCCTTTCTTTGTTCTCCCTCTCTCCCTTTCTTCGCTTCCCTTATTCCCAATAAGACATACAATTTGTGGACAATGGGCATGTTTTTTAACGTACCAACCATTCTAAAGCGACTAGGGGGGGGGGATCATGTCATACCCAAAGGCATAGTTAGTGGACCTTTTAAGTATGCTGAATCAAATGTATATCTTAAATTTTAATCAAATGTCTGTGGAGAAAAGGAGGCATGGGAGGGGGGCTAGTTCCTCTCCAACATTTCTGGTGACTTAAAAAGGGCACTAGAATTTTTACTTCATTTCAAATAAGCCCTCTCCTGATCTTTAAGTGTCATTGGTTTGATTCGATCGCCCTGTAAAAAAACAAAAAAAATACACAAAAATTAAAGACGTATCTGGCAAAATACGAAGTTCCAAATTTTGTGAATAGGAGCTTGACACCTCAACAGTAAGGTTATTTTATATGCTGAACCTGAGGGTGTGGTTTTCATTAAGATTGCTGAGCTTTTTGGAAGGTTTCTCCCTTTTTTTTGAAAACAAGGAAAATTTTCTCAGGCTCGTAGCTTTTGATGAGGAACATTAAACTTAATTAATTTTTATATATTTAGAATCAGCATAAAATGTCAATTCTTCTTATGTATCTGTTGTCATCAAAATTCCATTTTTTATAGTTTCGGTTACTATTGGGCAGAGTCACTCCTTACTAACCGTTGGTTACCAAGAACTGTTTTATGTTTTTGGTGGGGATCCTGAGCAGGGGATGAATATTGACTTGAACCAATTAAGTTGAGCTAAGCAGCATGACGAGTCAAAGGCGTTTGACAGGTCCAGCTCACCTGCTTCATAAAAAAAGCCGGAACTAATCATTGTTGATAAGCTATTATACAAACAATACGTTCCAAATTCATTAATTGGTTAGAAAAACAAAAAAGTCTTCCTTTAGTCATAAGTACATAGGTGATAAGCTTCCGTCCAGCAGGTGTCCTATTGGATAGTTCATTGTGGGTGCGCAGCTTTGATTTAAGCTGGTGCACTTGAAATTATTTGCATCACTTTCCACTTTACATCCTACTGTTTCGCTTCTGCTCAACTTAAAGAGATACATAACAGCAACTTGCTTCCTTGGTAAGTCTATTTTTTCTTTCAGTATTGATTGGTGTTACATAATGCCTTTTTCGGCGGTTTAAAAAGGTTTATGCTGAAAGCCATAAATCTGGTAAAGCGACATCGAATTTGGGAAAAGCTTAAACCCCAAATACATTGAGGCCCAGATGACATGCATTAGTAAATAGATTTAAGGAACAGTGGCATGATTTCAGCAAAATTCTGGGGGGGGGGAGAGTTGGAGCTAATTTTCCCAGTTCAAGTGAAAATGACAGTGAAAACTGAAAAATGAGCTATATATTACCATAGAGGCAGAAATGCATTAATGAAAACTGACCCGTTTCTGTGGATGCTTGAATTATGGAGGCTTATCTTAGTTTTACAAGATGTTTGAAGAAATTAAATTTCAGCCGGGACGGAAACCGGGTTTTTGGGGGGGAGAAGTTGCCCCCCTGCCCCAAGGCAAATTAAGACCCTGTTAAGGAATCGGTCGGTCATGGTTATTTTTTTGGATTAGTTAATAATCTCAGATTGTCAATAAACATATAGGTAACATTTCTTGGATTACCGTACCCGTCATATTTGCGGTGTTAATTCCAACTTTTTTAAGCCAAATTCAGGCTCTGCAATAAATGAATGTTATCTTTGCTTGTTTTTCTTATCTAAAGTAGAATTACGAAAAATGATCTAAAGCACCAACATTCCAATTGGAGTTGAGTTCACAAATAGACTCGAAATTCGGTTTAAAAGACAGCAGTTTCAAAATTTAGTCCGCATTACTGGAAAGGTTAAGGATTTTCTTGTGTTTATATGCGTTGAATTTCCTTTTATTTACCAGTCTATGTAAACTAAATAAAAGAATCGTTAGATTCCTTCATTCAAACTTACGGTAAGAAACTATGTGACAAATATGTATATTTTTATGACAAATTTTTACAAAAAGCCTACTATTTTTGCCAAAAAAAAACAATGGAAATATAAAAAGAAATACATTTTTCTGATTTAGAGGCATACATTTCAATAAGAGAAACGTATTTTTTGGTATTTGCATTGATCTTTTTTGCAAAACATGACAGACTACTTTTGTTTTTCAAAACGTTCCAGACTGTTGATTATCTGCTTTTTACTGTCGTGAAACGGCATTTTTCATATTTAAAAGCAGTAGACTGTATTCAAAAAAAAGAAAAAATGGGGTGAACTTTAAATTTTTTTCTGTGAATTGAACTGAATTGAATTGAACTTAAAAAAAACAAAAAAAAAAACAATACACCACTTAAACATTTAACAAGTAGCTGTCAAAGAAGAAACTAAGCTCTGAGAACGGACGGCTATAACAATCAATATCCTTAAATTCAACTAGATAAATCTAAAAAAAAAAATATTAAAAAAATGTCAAAGTGAAAAAAATAAAAGAATATAATAATAAATAAAATAAATATCAAAATTAATCTCTCGTCAAATGGTTCCTCCTCCTCCCCTCCCAAGAAATACTTCTATAGTCTTTTTATAATTGCTGTAGATGTTCAGCTGCCTTAATACTCGCCGGAAGCACATTCCGAACACTCGGTCCCAAATGGCGAATCGTAAATCCTGCCCGAGTACTCTGCCTATGCTCAATCACAAGATTATTCACATTTCTAGAACTATTAAATAAAAAAGAACAAGTTTTTCAACTGAAAGTAAGGAGCAACAATAAAACTTAAAACGAACAGAAATTATTACGTATATGAAGGGGGTTGCCTCCTCCTCCACACCTCAGTGTTTACGCTAAACTTTGAATTTTGTCCCAATTTTTTAAGAACGACTTTTGAAACACTATATTCGTTTAATTGGAACAACAAGAAGCTTTCTTCAGAAGTACTAAGAAAACTATAGTGTAAAGAGGGGGGGGGGGGTGTTATATTTGTGCATATTTTTGGTAATCATTTGTGGGGTGATCAAATTTTTAAACCACTTTAGATACGTAAGAACATCTAGTACCCCGAGGTCATAAGACTGTCAAATACTCCTCCTTGACCCTCCCATATTGAAAGCTTTTATTATGACCTGGCCGTTTAATGTAACTTGAGCACAGGACCAAGGGCGCCATTGTCACTCGAGCGCAACGTTAGGTGGGGATGTCGATATCGCTTTCGTCACACCAATTCGTTTTAGTGTGAATCTGCCTGGTGCTTATGAATGAATGTTTTCAAAGTAAACCCGTTTCATCAATAATAATAAAAAAACGGGTTGGACGCATATGTCCCTTTCCCTTTGGACGATAAAAGTGCTGTATAACTCACGGAAATCGTGTTAATTTTTGTCAACTTTTCAACTTTTTGGCATCCCTGCTTTCAATAAAAAAAAAATCAAGGTACTATCACTTAAATATAATAACTCCCTATACCCCCCCCTCTGAATACCATCTTGATAGGATGGTAAAAAGACAAGAACAAAAATGTCGAAATTATTCAGATATACCTCAAATTATTGGAAAACTGAGTCATAGATTCGCCTTGGCATTCAATAAGATCCAAAGAATCTAATTAAAAGGGAGCACACACAAAAGCCAAATTAGGCCAGTAACCTATGAGAAATCGCAAAATACCCAAGACAATGAACAAGTCCCAATGGGGGGCCCTGGGTCAATCAAAATACTTCAATGGCTTCCCAGGGAATTTGATATCATTTTCTTCTGTCTCCACTTTAAATGAAAAAAAATAATTATCTTTTTGCCACCCCTGCCTTCAATTAAAAAAAATGAGGTAGTATTATTTAAAAATGATAGCCCCCTATCCCCCCCTATAGGCAATAATTTACAATTTATTTATGAATCATATTTTTGGGGTAACTTCCGTGTCAATCTTTAATTCCCCAACCTTGCATATAGCTTAGTCTATAGCTAAATTTTGTCTCAATAGAAGGTTTTTTTTGGAGGGGGGGGGGTAAAAATGTTTCAGAAAGAAGATTGTATTTTCTATCAGGTGTTCAACAATTGTGTATTAAACGTTAAGAAAATCTTACCTAAAACCAGCAAAAGAAAAACAAGATTCTGCAAACTCACAATTCAGCTGTAGAAACAACCTGTTGTCTGTCAATTTCAAAATCCAACTGAAGGCTGAAGCTGTATAGTCGTGAATACGAATGATGTAAGAAATATCGATTGGGAAACTACATTCGAAATGATTTAAACTCATTTCATAAAAACGATACTTTTTTTGTCAACATATGAAGAACTGTGTATGTTGCAATATTTGTGATTCCATATTGCATCTGTCTGGTTTTTATGCAAAGTAACAAAAGAGACGAAAATTAACGAACAAGAGAGACGTGAAGAATTATGGTACGCAAAGTAATATTTGGCAGGGAAAGTCACTGGTGATAAACTGCTAGGGGTGGCACCTTGATTACCTGATTTTCGGGGATTCGGGGAACCAATATTTTTTTCGGGGTCACGCATAGATTTTCGGGGAAATACCCGAAAATTCTGGGATAGTGCAAGCCCTGCTTGATTTCTAATAAGGAAAATCGAAGTACTAAACCACACGAGAAGGAAAAGCTCCAACTTTGCGGTTGACGCAATAAAAAATTGCCGCAAAATTAATTTAAAGTCAACCGAACGCCGCCACCTATGCCGGCGGTGGCCCGCCTGCGGCGCACCGGTGGCGTTGCGACACTTCAGCGGCGGTCGACCGGGCCTCTTGTCGACGGTGTTCGGTCGATCCGCCGGCGCGGTGCCTAGCTGTAATAATGAATAGAACAATCTAACTACATTTAAAAGATTAATTAATAAGGTTCTTTTGTTCTTGCTTATTGACAGGAATAACAACAGGTTCTGTGTACGAATAACTGTGCGAAATTGAGGCGAAGAGCCCGTACAAATCCAGCCCTGGTGAATTGTAAATCTACTTGCACTCTTTCATCAGCCACAAAAGCTGAATTTATGCAGAGACGACTAAATTTTATTCATTCTGAGTTTTGATTTTCAACTTTACTGTATAGCATTGGTGTCCGTCTAACCAAGCCAGTCAGTGATCTGATAACCATCAAATGCTTTTATACAATGGTTAACTGATACAAGTTTTTCTGCAAAATACTTTTACATTCAGAGCCAGAATATTTTTCGATCCTCACAAGAGAGTTTACGTTTTTTTTTAATACTCCAACCCTGAAGGCAGCTGAGTGTTTCTCATTGTAAAAATTACATACAGTCATTTGGTATCCGTCTAACCAAGCCAGTCATTCATCTGATAACCATCAAATACTTTTATACAATGGTTGACTGATGCAAGTTTTTTCTCAAGAATACTTTTACAGTCAGAACTAGAAGACTTTTCGATCCTCACAAGAGAGTTTACGTTGAACAAATAAACTTTCAAATGGGGATAAATTCATTTATTTAGTCAGTGAAAAAACAGGTAAAAAAAAGTTCAGATATTTCCATCACATATACAGCGGGTGTCTTCAGTAGAGATACTAAAATGATAGAATTGAAACTGGCATATTTATGCACAACAAAATAAACAACTTTTCGGGTCATTCACAAAATAATGAACTTCCAGATTTTTTTTGGGAGAGAATTCATTGACAAAGATCATTCAAAGTCTTGATGTAAATTTCCTTTTTAATCTTGCCGAAATGTAAAACAAATTTCCAATGAAGGTGGCAAAGCCTTCCGTGTCTTCATTTGCAAAACAAATGTTGAGTTTATAGTTGTTTACTGGGTTGGTCTCATTTCCCATATGTACGACGTATTTTCGACGTAACACTTTTAATTAGGCGTTGTTTAGTCAAGGGGTGATCCCCAAAGACATACCATCAAAATTTTGAGATCACTTCTTTGTCCAAAACAGAAGTAAGTTCTAATAAATATGCCTAAAGGGATGACATGACCCCCATAGCCTGTGAGGCAAGGGCCGTAGATAAATACAAATTACCAACTGTTTAAACATAGGTTTTATAATGGAAAAGAGGGGCTTGTTTGACGTTGAGTGGTTGTATTGGCTCAACACTTTTGGGGGGTCGTTCTCCCTGTCAAAAGTATCCAATGTTTTTTACGGAGGGCCGGGGAAAGCGGGCTCAGAAATGGGTCAATTTTTTTTGTCCTGATCAGTTTGAAACTTGCAGCCGCAAGTCCTTTGGTGAAAAGGAACCTAATTTAGAACAGTTTTCCAGGGAACTCCCCCCCCCCGTCAAGGAATGGGTCTGAAAAAGGACTAAGAAATGTTTTTCTTCTTATCGCCTCGAAACTGATAATCGTACGCCTCTGAATAAAGGGGGTTCCAATGCAGAAAAAGTAAAAACGTTGGCTCCTCCCAGAACAAGCAAGAAATTAGGCCAAAAAACATTTTCTTGGAACCTTCTCTTGGAAGGGTGGTCATAGAAACCTGGGGGAGGCTCATTCGACTGAAAATTTGAATATTCTAATACCCATTTTAAGGGACAACAGTGATTTCAAGGCGACCAGCCTCCCAATACTCCGATAGAAGAAATTTTTCAAAGAAAAGCAGAACAAAAGTAAAACCTATGAAGGGCAGAAATTAAGTCCTGTAATAATTCAAACTTTAAAACGTACAAAAGTTACCATCAATGAAAAAATTAAACTAAAAGAGAGCAAAAATTAAACTAAATGATCACCTCAAACATACAGTTAAGAGTGCCCCCTAGACTATTTAATGTATATATATATATATATATATATATATATATATATATATATATATATATATATATATATATATATATATATATATATATATATATATATATATATATATATATATATATATATATATATATATATATATATATATATAAATATATATATATATGTATATATATATATATATATATATATATATATATATATATATATATATATATATATATATATATATATATATATATATATATATATATATATATATATATATATATATATATATAATATATATATATATATATATATATATATATATGCAAAAATCCTCTTCCCCTGCATAATAATAACGATTGTATTTTTAAATTTAAAATTATTTGAAAATTCTCCCCCCGGAACATGAGTCTTGGGCAATTTACTCCCTTTCCTCGGAAAGCTCCTACGTGGAAAATTATTCCCCCCTCCACTCAAAATCCCCGATTCTTTCTCCCAGCGGAAAATTATTGGGTTAATGCCCCCTACACTATTTAATGTATATATATATATATATATATATATATATATATATATATATATATATATATATATATATATATATATATATATATATATATATATAATATATATATATATATATATATATACATATATGCATATATACATATATTGGGTTAATGCCCCCTACACTATTTAATGTATATATATATATATATATATATATATATATATATATATATATATATATATATATATATATATATATATATATATAATATATATATATATATATATATATATATATATATATATATATATATATATATATATATGTATATATATATATATATATATATATATATATATATATATATATATATATATATATATACATATATGCATACATATATATATATATATATATATATATATATATATATATATATATATATATATATATATATATATATATATATATATATATATATATATATATATATATATATATATATATATATATATATATATATATATATATATATATATATATATATATATATATATATATATATATATATATATTATATATATATATATATATATATATATATATATATATATATATACATATATAGGCGCGTAAATTTTCTCAGGCGCGTAACTTTTGATGGATAAGACTAAACTTGATGAAACTTATATATTTTAAATAAGCATTAAAATCTGATTCTTTTGATGTATCTTTTGGTATAAAAATTCCGTTTTTTAGAGTTTCGCTTACTATTAAGCCGGGTCGCTCCTTACTTACAGTTCGTTACCACGAACTGATTTTTGGAAGATTTTTGGAGGGTAAAGTTTTCCGCAGGAGGAATTTTTCCAGAGGGGAAAGAAATTTTCTGGTGGAGGAATCGTCATTGAGGGTAAATTTCTTGGTGGAATTTTCCAAATACTCTTAAATTTAAAAATTATATTGTTATTAATACATGGGGAGATATTTTCGCGGGTGGATTTTCGGCGGGGGAAATATATATATATATATATATATATATATATATATATATATATATATATATATATATAATATATATATATATATATATATATATATATATATATATATATATATATATATATATATATATATATATATATATTATATATATATATATATATATTATATATATATATATATATATATATATATATATATATATATATATATATATATATATATATATTTATATATGTATATATATATATGTATATATATATATATATATATATATATATATATATATATATATATATATATATATATATATATATATATATATATATATATATATATATATATATATATATATATATATATATATATATATATATATATATATATATATATATATATATAATATATATATATATATATATATATATATATATATATATATATATATATATATATATATATATATATATATATATATATATATATATATATATATAAATATCTCCCACGTATTAATAACAATATAATTTTTAAATTTAAGAGTGTTTGAAAAATTCCACCTAGAAATTTCCCTCAATGACGATTCCTCCACCAGAAAATTTCTTTCCCCTCTGGAAAAATTCTTCCTGCGGAAAACTTTACCCTCCAAAAATCCTCCCCCCGCCGCACAAGGAATCGAGTCCATAAATTGATAAACACGATCAAACAGTTCGTGGTAACGAACTGTAAGTAAGGAGCGACCCGCCTTAATAGTAAGCGAAACTCTAAAAAACGGAATTTTTATACCAAAAGATACATCAAAAGAATCAGATTTTAATGCTTATTTAAAATATATAAGTTTCATCAAGTTTAGTCTTATCCATCAAAAGTTACGTGCCTGAGAAAATTTGCCTGATTTTCGAAAAAAAGGGGTAAAAAGCCCCTAAAAGCTATAGAACCATAATGAAAATCACACCATCAGATTCAGCGTATTAGGAAACCTTACTGTAGAGGTTTCAAGCTCCTATCTGCAAAAATGTGGAATTTTGTATTTTTTGTCGGAAGGAAGATCACGGATGCGTGTTTATTTGTTTGTTTTTTCCCAGGGGTGATCGTATTGACCTAGTGGTCTTAGAATATCGTGGGAGGGCTCATTTGAACGGAAATTAAAAGTTCTAGTGCCCTTTTTAGTGACAAAAAAAATGGAGGACAACTAGGCCCCCTCCCACGCTCAATTTTTTCCCAGAGTCACCCGATCAAAATTTTGAGATGGCCATTTTGTTCAACATGGTCGAAAATATAATAAATATGTCTTTTAGGATGACTTAATTCCCCAAAGTCCCCGGGGGAGGGATGAAAGTTAAGGACTTTACCTAATGTTTACATATAGTATTGGTTATTGGGCAGTATAAAGACGTTTCCCGTGGGATTTTTTTCCAGTAGCGGGGGGGGGGGGTCGGGGGTTTATGTGGGAGGATCTTCCCGTTAAGGAAGTTTTCGTGGGGAAAGGTAGATTGCTATGAAGGGGGCGCCTGATTTCCCAGCATTATTTAAAAAACGATCAGAAATTAAATAAAAAAAACAAGTTTTTCAACTGAAAGTAAGGAGCAACATCAAAACTTAAAACGAAAAAAATTTATTACGTATATGACTGGATTTGCTCCCTAATCAATACCTCACTCTTTAAGCCAAAGATTAAAAGGTACCAAATCATTATCTATTTTTAGGCTCACACAATGATTCAAGCATTTCATTATGCTGCACTTATTAGCATTATTCTGGCTATTGTAATTTGTCAAGAACAGCCTGCGTTTCCTGCGTTAGGGCAACTACCCAAGAGGGACTTTGACAGAGGTAAGCTTGCATATTATTTGGTCTAAAATAACTTATTGTTTTATATTTTGTTTGAACTGCTTGTCTGTTTAAGTGAATACATTTCGAGTCCATTTATTAAAAAAAGCTCTGATTTGTTGCTTAAAATTAGAACTGATAAGTCAAAAGTCAATGCAACCAGATTTGTTTCGGCTGAGTTTCTGTTAGTTCTGAAACCTTATCTTAGGGGTCTTTATGCCTTGATACTTTTGATTTAGTTCAACATCCCCCTCGACATTCACTCTAAGTTTCTAATATTATTAGCCGTTCCCAAGAAATTACTCATACGCCTTTTATGCAGTCTGGATGTGACTAGTGTCTTTTGATTTACTTCAACATTAACCTTAATATTCTTTGTAAGTTTTAACTAAGTACCCTTAGCCGTTTGCGAGATATTGTAGATACACCCTTTTGACAATCTGGATGAATGTAGTGTCTTTTGATTTAGTTTAAATCCACTCTCAACCTTGCTTGAAAGTTTCATCTTGATAGGCTATCCTAAGCCGTTTCTTAGAAATTGCAGACATGCCACTTTTACTACCTGGCTGGTGTTAAAGATTTTTGATCTAGTTCAATATTCTCATTAATCTTCGCTGAAAATTTCAACTTTTTATCCTTAGCTGTTTCTTATATATTACAAATAAGTCCTTATGAAGACCTGGATAGATATAGTGGCTCTCGATTTTGCTCAACGTACACTAAAGGTTTAAAATAACACTCTTACCTATTCCTGAGGTATTGTACATACACTTTTTTGACAACATGTTGGATACGCATAGTGTTTTTACATTTAGTTAAACATCCTCCTCAACATACCCTGAAACTTCCAACTATATATCCTTAAAAATTCCTTAAATATAAAAGATAGGACCTTTTGACAATCTAGATTTAGTTAAACATCATCCTCGACACTCCCTGAAATTTTCAACTTGACACCCTTAGAATTTGATCCTGAGCTATCTCAAATGCAACCTTTTAAGAATCTAGATGTATATAGTTTATTACGATCAATTTCTGCATTTCCTTAGTAATATCTGAAAGTTATAACCCTTAGTTATTCTTTAGATATCACTAATGCGTCCGTTGACTAAATGGATGTACGTTAAGTCTTTTGATGCAGTTCAAACTCCTTCTTGACATGCCCTGAAAATTTCAACTTTATATCATCAGTCGTTCCTGAAATATTTCAGACTCGCCCTTTCAACGACCTGGATGCACCTGGTGTATTTTGATGTAGTTCAGCATATACTGAAAATTTCAACGTCACACCCTTAGCCATTCCTGAGATATTGGAGATATGCGCCTTTTGACAACCTGGATGCACATTACGTCTTTTGATTTAGTTCATAAGTCCCCTCAATATTCCACGAGACTTTCAACCTAATACCCTTAGAAGTTTGTGAGATATTGCAGATACGCCTACTTGAAAGCCTGGATGCCCATAAGTGTCTTTTGATTTAATCCAACATGCCCCTCAAGATTCCCTGAAAGCTTCAACTTAAAAATAGTGACGAAGAACACACTACCTTTCCATAACAAACAACAAAAGCACGAAGAACAACAGGGAAATCTTTTTGCAAGACAGTGGAGATAATTTCTGGTTGAACTTCGCTGAAGTAAGGATGCTAGGACTGTTTTGAAAAAAATTTAATTTTTGGTTTTTATTGGTTGCATGTTGTTGTGAGTCTTTTTTTTATATATTTTTGTCTTGCTGAGGACGGCCCTTGCATATAGGGCCGAAATATTCATTCAAATTATCTCCACTGTCTTGCAAAAAAGATTTCCCTGTTGTTCTTCGTGCTTTTGTTGTTTGCTTCAACTTAATATCCCTAGACGCTCCTTGATATTATAGATAATCCCTTTTGACAACATGGATGTACGTACGTAGTGACGTTGAATTTAGTTCAACACCCCCCTCAGCATATCAGAGCCCCAGGATCCACCATGCCCCTGTTACCACTAAAAAAATTATATTTAAACAATGGACAAGTTGAATAATTTACGACCCTTACCCCAAAGGCTGTGGAGATCACATCATCCGAGGAGGTATATTTATTGGACCTTTCAATTATTTTGAACCCAGATTGGTAAAAAATACTTCGATAGTTAATTCGGTATTTGAAATTCAATTCTTTCAAGAGAGGTAATATATTTATCTAGTTTTCTGCAGTAATCTCTATACTACTAGGTAGTCTCTATCCAAAAATTCTTCTTAGGAGACTTTAGATTCACTGAAGTGTCTAGGCTACAAACGTTAGCAACCGTTTACATTTCATTTTTGAATACCCTTTGCAGATGCACCACAGATAAAAAAAGAAAAAAAAATAGGACTTAGTTGACGACGACGACTACCTAAGGATTTCCATCTTCAGTCATGAGTTTTGGGAAAATCATTGAGGCACATGTTTACTCATTTCTGGTAAAATTTCCCAGTTTGCAAAATTACACCATTAATAATGTCGATTTTCAAAAATGGAAAAATAAATCAAAGTTCAATGCCTAGGGAATAGTGCTAGATAACGGACTGGGCTTATAGTCGAGTGGCGCAAAATTCTTAGGTCAAAAAGCTTACAGATTTGATAATAAGTTTCAAGCCGCTTCAAACCAGCCCTTACAGTCTAGGCTTAAAATTTTTACAGCTCGAGGAATGAATGTAGATGTGTGGTTACCAAATTTCAAACTGATCTAGACTTTCGTGTGAAATATTTGTGCATACCAAAAGTGGTATACAACCATTAAAATCAATCCTTTTTGTCCTATTGGCTCAGTGTAATTGCATCAGCAGCTTCAAGTGAATCTGAATAATTTTGTGTCAAGGTCAGGAGAGATAGGGGATAAGTCTATAAAAACAATCATTTTTCCTGTCCCGCTGGCCCAAGTTGCAATCCATAAAAGCTTGAAGAAGGCCAGGGAAAATATTCTTACTACCTTTTCACTGAGAAATTGGCAGTGAAGGGTGATGTTGAAGTTGTCCATTTTATTACTCCAATCACACATGTTATTTTCCTTGTGTGATTCCGATTCCAACAAGGTGCCACATGTCTTCCTCTTTGCCAAAAAGTTAACAGTGGTGTGTGGTGGCTATTGATAGAGCTACTATGGGCCTAGTTTGGTCCTCTAAGCATACACATTGAAAATCCTTGTGGGATTTTGGTTCAAACAAGTTGCAACACGTCTAAGTTTTTACTAATAAGTGATTAGTGACAATGGTGTTAGGGTTGTTTTAGGGCCTGCTGGTCCGATTTGTTTTTCCAATAACAAAGACTGAATGTCCTTAGAAAATTTCTGTTCCATCAAGGTACAATATACTTTTCTGGTAAAAAGTTGGCGTTTGGGGAAGCAATGAAGATGAGAATGAGCGGTAAGGCTACGGGCCCAATTTGTGTCTTTAATCATACAGATCTAAATTATTCGTATGATTTCAGTCTTAAAAAGGTGCAATATGGTGCAATCCTAATCGAGACATTCTTATACCTCTTGACCGTTTTGAGTGAAGTTATTATCACAGAGTTTTAATTTGATGGCATAGAGGACTACGGGGTCGTCCTGGGGGGAAAAATGACAAGATAGTATGATCAGGGAGGTAGGGGTGGGGATTCAAGGGAAACATGTTGATTTTTACTAAGTATAGGAACACTCTCACTGTTATTTAATATCAAACAGTTCGTGATAACGAACTGTAAGTAAGGAACGACCCGGCTCAATGGTAACCGAAACTCTAAAAAACGGAATTTTGATACCAATAGATACATCAAAAGAATCAAACTTTAATGCTGATCTCAAATATATATGTTTCATCAAGTTCAGTTATACCAATCAAAAGGTTATCGCCTGAGGAAAGTTTGGCTGATTTTAGAAAAAAAGGGGGAAAGACCCCCTAAAAGATATAGAACCTTAATGAAAATCACACCATCATATTCAGCATATCAGAAAACCCTACTGTAGAGGTTTCAAGCACCTATCTACAAAAATGCGGAATTTTGCATTTTTTGCCAGAAGAAAGATCACGAATGCGTGTTTATTTGTTTTTTGCCTTTTGTTTTTCCCAGGGGTGATCGTATCGACCAGGGCCGTATCCAGGATTTTTGTTCAGGGGGAGTTTTACTAATTTTTGACTTTTTTTTGGGGGGGGGAGGGGGGTTTGCAAATTTTTGACTCAGTTCTCGACTAATTTTACTGATTTTTACCTAGGTTTTACTAATTTTCGACTTATTTTCGAGTCGGTCAAAAATTTCGGGGGGGGGGGGGTCAAACCGGGTAACCCCCCCCCCCCCCCCCTGGATACGGCCTTGGTATCGACCCAGTGGTCCTTCAATATCGTGAAAGGGCTCATTAGAACGGAAATTAAAAGTTCTAGTGCCCTTTTTAAGTGACCAAAAAAATGGAGGGTAACGAGGCCCCCTCCCACGCTCATTTTTTCCCAAAGTCACCCGATCAAAATTTTGAGATAGCCATTTTGTTCAGCATGGTCGAAAATATGATAACTATATCTTTTAGGATGACGTAGTCACGCGAAATCCCCGGAGAGAGGGCTGAAAGTTATGAACTTCACCCAATGTTAACATATAGTATTGGTTATTGGGAAATATACCGACGTTTTCAGGGAGGATTTTTTCTGGTAGGTGGGGGGTGGGTGGGTCGGGGATTATATGGGAGGATCTTTCCATGAAAGAAGTTTTCATGGGGGAAGGGATCTTGCTATGAAGGGGGGGGTGCCGGATTTCCCACCATTATTAAAGAAAAAGATCAGAAATTAAATAAAAAAAACAAGTTTTTCAACTGAAAGTAAGGAGCAACATCAAAACTTAAAATGAACAGAAAATATTACGTATATGATTGGGTTAACCCCCTAGTCAATACCTCGCTCTTTAAGCAAAAGATTTTTTTAGCCCTTTCAATCGAGCTATTTATTCTAATTAACGGCTTTTGTGATTAAGGGGTCAATTTTAAAGAATTGGAACAAAATTCGAACTTTAGCTTAAAGAGCAAGATATTCACTAGGGGGCGAACCCTCTAATATACGTATTAAAAATCTATGAATATAGAAGTTCGTTACGTAAGTTAATTCGTAAGTTACGTATATTTATTACTAATAAAAACGTTCGTAAATAAAAAGAAGTTTCGAGAAAGCCATTTAGCCAAATAAATGTAAAATTAATATGCAAATTTTGTTTTAATTATTCATGTACGGTGAGCCAAAATCAAAACCTTTATTAATTCAAAAACGTTCAAAAATTAAATAAAAAAACAAGTTTTTTTTTTAACTAAAAGTAAGGAACGACGTTAAAACTTAAAACGAACAGAAATTATTCCGTATATGAAAGGGGCTGTCCCCTCCTCAACGCCTCGCTCTTTACGCTAAAGTTTTTTATTGTTTAGAAAAAATAGAGTTGTGAGAAAGTCAAACTTTAGCGTAAACAGCGAGGCGTTGAAGAGGGGACAGCCCCTTTCGTATACTTGCAAAATGCCAAAGTAGACAACAAATATAGTAAAACATTTGACGGTGTTAAAAATGAGAAGATTAGCGTCCGCACCTGTCTCCATGTTATTTTATTATGTTCCATATAAAAAGGAATAGTAAATTTTTGTTAATGGAGATAATTAAGCTTGTGTTCTTTTCACCTAGCTCAATAATTATTGTGAAATAAAATACGTATCCAAGGTGAGAATAAAATAAAAAAGATGCACTAAAATGGTAAGGAAGCGTTAAATTACATCAATGCAACCAATTAATTATAGTCTGAAAACAATTTAACAGAACTGTAATTTGATAACCTAATTTTTAAACCATCCAAACTTAGAAAAAAAATTTAGTCACATAATAACTTTTGTTAGTGAAGGAATTTGAATAATAACAAAGATAAATTCTCAAGACAGTTGCGATTGCGATACACTCTAATCCATTGAAGTTATTGCAATAGCTGCAACTACGACTGCTGTTAAAACACCGTGTCTTATTGCTATTAAATAAAAAAAGCAAGTTTTTTTTAACTAAAAGTAAGGAGCGACATTAACACTTAAAACGAACAGAAATTATTCCGTATATGAAAGGGACTGCCCCCTCCTCAACCCCTCACTCTTTACGCTAAAGTTTTTTATTGTTATAAAAAAATAGAGTTGTGAGAAAGTCAAACTTACTACGGAATAACTTCTGTTCGTTTTAAGTTTTAATGTCGCTCCTTACTTTCAGTTAAAAAACTTAGTTCTTTTTATTTAATTTCTGAACGTTTTTGAGTTAACGCAGCTTTTATTTTGGCTCACCAGACATGAATAATTAAAACGAAATTTGCGTATTAATTTTATTTTTTTGGCTAAATGGCTTTCTCGAAATTTTGTTCTGACATAACTTACAAATTAACTTACATAGCGAACTTCTATATTCGTTTATTTTTATTACGTATATTAGGGGCTTCGCCCTTAGTCAATACCCGCTCTTTACGCTAAATTCAAATTTTTTCCAATTCTTTAAGAATGACCCTTAATCACAAAGGCCGTTAATTGGAATAAATAGCTCTGATGAAAGTACAAAAAAACTTTATCGTAGCGAGGTAATGAGTAGGGGGCGAACCCAATCATATACGTATTAATTTCTGTTCTTTTAAATTTTGACGTTGCTCCTTACTTTCAGTTAAAAAAAATTTTTTTTTATTATTTAATTTCTGATCTTTTTTTTAAATAATGCTGGAAATCCGGCACCCCCTCAAGGCAATGTTCCTTTCCCCATGAAAACTTCCTACGTGGAAAGATCCTCCCATGAATCACCCAACCCACACCCACTCCCCCCAACTACCAAAAAATCCCCCCTGAAAATTTCTATATACTTCCCAATAACCAATACTATATGTAAACATTGGGCCAATTTCATAGCCTGCAGACTTTCCCCCGGGGACTGTGGGGGGATTAAGCCATCCTCAAGGGCATAGTTATTGTATTTTTCGACCATGCTTAACAAAATGGCTGTCTCAAAATTTTGATCAGATGACTACGAAAAAATGTGCGTGGGAGGGGGCCTAGTTGCCCTCCTTTTTTGACTAATTAAAAAGGGCACTAGAACTTTTAATTTCCGTTCGAATGAGCCCTCCCGCGATATTCTAGGACCACTGGTTTGATACCATCACCCCTGGGAAAAAAACAACAAAAAATAAAACAAATAAACACGCGTCCTTGATCTTTCTTCTGGCAAAAAATACAAAATTCCACATTTTTGGAGATAGGAGCTTGAAACTTCTTTAGTAGAGTTCTCTTATACGCTGAATCTGATGGTGTGATTTTCATTAAAGTTTTATGACTTTTAGGGGGTAATTCCCCCTTTTTTTGTTCTGCTGTTTACTTCTTCTTTGCAATCTTTATTCTTATTTATAACGCTGTTCAAGCAAACGAATGTACCTGTGTCTTAAAATTAAATAAAAAAAAACAAGTTTTTTAACTGAAAGTAAGGAACGACGTTAAAACTTAAAAAGAACAGAAATTATTCTGAATACGAAAGGGGCTATCCCCTCCTCAACGCGTCACTCTTTAAGCCAAAATTTTTTATTGTTTAAGAAAAATAGAGTTTTGAGAAAGTCAAACTTTCAAACAGTTCGTGGTAACGAACTGTAAGTAAGGAGCTACCCGGCTCAACGGTAACCGAAACTCTAGAAAACGGTATTTTGATACAAATAGATACATCAAAAGAATTGGATTTTAATGCTGATTTCGAATATATAATTTTAATCAAGTTTAGTCCTACTCATCAAAAGTTACGCGCCTGAGAAAATTTGGCTGATTTTCGAAAGAAGGGGAAAGACCCCCTAAAAGTTATAGAACCTTAATGAAAATCACACCATCATATTCAGCGTATCAGAGAAACCTACTGTAGAGGTTTCAAGCTCTTATCTAAAAAAATGTGGAATGTTGCATTTTTTGCCAGAAGAAAGATCAAGGGTGCGTGTTTATTTGTTTGTTTGTTTTTGTTTTTTTTTTCTTTTTCCCAGGGGTGATCGTATCGACCCGGTGGTCCTAGAATATCGTGGGAGGGCTCATTGGAATGGAAATTAAAAGTTCTAGTGCCCTTTTTAAGTGACCAAAAAAATGGAGGGCAACTAGGCCCCCTCCCACGCTCATTTTTTCCCAAAGTCACCAGATCAAAATTTTGAGATAGCTATTTTGTTCAGCATGTTCGAAAATATTATAAGTATATCCTTTAGGATGACTTAATACCCCGAAGTTCCCAGGGGGAGGGCTGAAAGTTATGAACTTTAACCAATGTTAACATATAGTATTGGTTACTGGGAAGTATACAGACGTTATCAGGGGAGATTTTTTCTAGTAGTGGAGGGGGGTGGTCGGGGGTTATTTAGGAGGATCTTTCCATGAAGGAAGTTTTCATGGGGGAAGGGACATTGCTATGAAGGGGACGCCGGACTTCCCAGCATTATTTAAAAAAAGATCAGAAATTAAATATAAAAAAAACAGGTTTTTCAGCTGCAACAGCAGCAACATCAAAACTTCAAACGAACAGAAAATATTACATATATGATTGGGTTCACCACCTAGTCAATACCTCGCTCTTTAAGCCAAAGATTTTTTAGTACTTTCATAAGAGTTATTTATTCTAAGTAACGGCCTTTTTGATTAAGCGGTCATTTTTAAAGAATCTGAACAGAATTCGAACTTTAGCTTAAAGAGTAAGGTATTTACTAGGGGGCAAACCCCCTAATATTCGCATTAAAAATATATGAATATAGAAGTTCGTTACGTAAGTTAATTCGTAAGTTACGTATATTTATTACTGATAAAAACGTTCGTAAATAAAATTAAACTAGTTTCGAGAAAGCCATTTAACCAAATAAAAGTAAAATTAATATGCAAATTTTGTTTTAATTATTCATGCACGGTGAGCCAAAATCAAAACCTGCATTAATTCAAAAAAGTTCACAAATTAAATAAAAAAAAAACAAGTTTTTTTAACTGAAAGTAAGGCACGACGTTAAAACTTAAAACGAACAGAAATTATTCCGTATATGAAAGGGGCTGTCCCCTCCTCAACGCCTCGCTCTTTACGCTAAAGTTTTTTATTGTTTTAAAAAATAAAGCTGTGAGACAGAGTCAAACTTTAGCGTAAAGAGCGAGGCGTTGAGGAGGGGACAGCCCCTTTCATATACGGAATAATTTCTGTTCGTTTGAAGTTTTAAGGTCGTTCCTTACTTTCAGTTAAAAAAACTTGTTTTTTTTTATTTAATAGCGTAAAGAACGAGGCTTTGAGGAGGGTAGAGCCCCTTTCATATACGGAATAATTTCTGTTCGTTTTAAGTTTTAACGTCGTTCCTTACTTTCAGTTAAAAAAACTTGTTTTTTATTTAATTTTTGAATGTTTTTGAATTAACGTAGGTTTTGATTTTGGCTCACCGTACATGAATAATTAAAAAAAATTTGCATATTAATTTTACTTTTATTTGCTTAAATGGCTTTCTCGAAACTTGTTTAATTTTATTTACGAACATTTTTATTAGTAATAAATATACGTAACTTATGAATTAACTTACGTAACGAACTTCTATATTCATAGATTTTTAATACGTATATTAGGGGGTTCGCCCAATACCTTGCTCTTTAAGCTAAAGTTCGAATTTTGCTCCAATTCTTTAAAAATGACCCCTTAATCACAAAGGCCGTTAATTAGAATAAATAGCTCTTGTGAAAGTACTAAAAAATCTTTGGCTTAAAGAGCGAGGTATTGACTAGGGCATGAACCCAATCATATACGTAATATTTTCTGTTTGTTGCTCCTTACTTTTAGTTGAAAAAATTGTTTTTTTTTTTAATTTAATTTCTGATCTTTTTCTTTCATAATGATGGGAAATCCGGCGCCCTCTTCATAGCAAAGTCTATTCCCCATGAAAACATCCTTAATAGGAAGATCCTCCCATATAACCCCCGATCCCCCACCTACCAGAAAAAATCCCCCCTGAAAACGTCTGTATACTTCCCAATAACCAATACTATATGTTATCATTTGGTAAAGTTCATAACTTTCAGCCCTCCCCCCGGGGACTTCGGGGGATTAAGTCATCCTAAAAGACATAGTTATAATATTTTCGACCATGCTGAACAAAATGGCTATCTTAAAATTTTGATCGGGTGACTTTGGGGAAAAAATAAGCGCGGGAGGGGGCCTAGTTGCCCTCCATTTTTTGGGTCACTTAAAAATGGCCCTAGAACTTTTAATTTCCGTTCCAATGAGCCCTCTCACAATATTCTAGAACCACTCGGTTGATACGATCACCCCTTGGAGAAAAAAATAAAATAAAATAAACACGCATCCGTGATCTTTCTTCTGGCAAAAAAAATGTAAAATTCCCACATTTTTGTAGATAGGTGCTTGAAACCTCTACAGTAGGGTTCTCTTATACGCTGAATATGATGATGGGATTTTCATTAAGGTTCTATAACTTTTAGGGGGTCTTTTCCCCTTTTTTCTAAAATCAGCCAAATTTTCTCAGGCGCGTTACTTTTGATGGGTAAGACTAAACTTGATGAAACTCATATATTTGAAATAAGCATTAAAATCTGATTCTTTGACGTATCTATTGGTATAAAAATTCCGTTTTTTAGAGTTTCGGTTACCATTGAGCCGGGTCGCTCCTTACTTACAGTTTGTTACCACGAACTGTTTGAAACCGCAGTTTCTCTTGTTCACTCTACCACATTTTGTATACAGGTCTATTTTTTTATTTTATGAAGACTATTATGAATGCGAGTCAACCGGCTTAGAAAATAACTCTTGAAATGGCATAAAACCAAACCCAGAGCAATGACTTTTTGGACATTATGCAGTACCTTTTGAAGAATCAAAACGCTTCAATTTTTAAATTTGAATGGATAGTAGAACAGTCTGAAGATATAGAATATCAGAAAAAAGAATAAAGAACACAGTTACACGGATCTTAATTCTCGAATAATCTGTGGTCAATTGAATAAGTGGTGTTCACATGCGCGTCTAGTTAGACCTATAGGTCTAACCAGACGACACGTGTCTATCCAGGCACAAATATCCCAACAACAGCGTTGCCA